>JH719946.1:1255684-1543461 GCA_000231845.2 Tetrahymena malaccensis 436 | reverse complement strand
TATTATTTGACATCAGATTCTTAATAATGTGTATAGTAATGTCAACAAGGATATTCATAAGTAGGAAGTTAATGCATAAAATGTGCAGATAACTGCTTAAACTGCTTTAAAGCTAATGAATGCAATAAATGCTAATCTAGTTTTTATCTTGAATCTCTTAATAAATGCTCACCTTGTAATTCAAATTGTATTGAATGTTAAGATTTTAATAATTGTGACAAGTGCAAATTAGATTATTTTTTAATTAATGATAAATAAACTTGTGAAATGAGTTGTCCCATAGGATATTTCTAATAAATTGGTAAAAGTGAATGTTCAAAGTGTATAGATTAGTGTAAGATCTGCGATTCTTAGAATGAGTGCAAAGGTTGCAATGATGGATATTTTTTGTAATCGGATAATTTATAATGTGTTGCAAAATGCCCAGAAAATTATTCTTAAAAGGATTCTTAATGCATAAAGTGTTTAAGTAACTGCTCTGAATGTGACACCGATCATGATTGCAAAAAGTGTAAATAAGGATTTTATCTTAATATAAACAAAACCTGCTAGGAATGCCCTGTTTCTAATTGTTATTCATGTTAAACTAATAGTTAGTCTTGTGATATTTGTTAGTTTAATTATGTTTTTGATTTGCAATCTAACTAATGCTTGTAAAAGTGCCCTGAAAATAGCTTTGTATTTTAAGATAGTAACAACAATGGATATTTTTGCTAAGAATGTAATTAAAACTGCTAAAAATGCTCAAACTCCTCTGAATGTCTCTAGTGTAAACCTTCATTTTATGTTGATAAATTAAAAAATAATACTTGCAGCTAATGTATTGAAAATTGTGCAAATTGTAATACAGATAGAAATTCTTGCGATTAATGTTATCAAGATTATTATTTTATCTCAAAACTAAATAGATGCTCTAAATAATGTCCTTTGGGTTATTTTTCTGCAATCGATACTAATGGAAGAATGATTTGTTAATAATGCATAAGTAATTGTGATTTATGCTAAAATTCATAATAATGTCAGAAATGTTCTTCATCTTATTACTTAAGATCAGATACAAATTAATGTATAGATAAATGTCCTAATGGTTATTCTTTAAATGGTTCAAACTGCATTAAATGTGTAAGTAATTGCTAAAATTGCAATGACATGAATTCATGCTAGTAGTGCAGATAAGGTTATTATCTTAGTATTGATAAACAATGCATATCTTGCTAAGTAAATAATTGTGATGTTTGCTAAAATACAAGTAATCAGTGTTAAGTTTGTGCTTTAGGGTTTATTTTAAGTCTTGATTAATCTTCTTGTATACAAAAATGTCCAGAAGGATAGTTTGCTTAATTATCTAATGGAAACCCTGTATGTTCTGAGTGTAGTTAGAATTGTAATTTTTGTATAGATAACACCTAATGCAACCAATGCAAAATAGGATATACTTTGATAAACAAGAAATGTGTTTAATGTGATGTTTAATAATGTAATTCTTGTGATAGTTCAGTATAAATATGCGATTAATGCAGTGAGTAATTTTACTTAAGTTCAAATTAACTAAAATGTGTTAGCTAGTGCTAAACCGATGAATATTTAGATAAAACTTTAAAAATGTGCAAAAAATGTTCTTTAAATTGCACAAAATGCTAGTCTGATTAAATATGTTTAGAGTGTAAATCTCCATTCTAGTTGAATGATAAAAATAAATGCATTCAGTGTGATTCTTCTCATTATTTTGACTTTTAATCAAAGACATGTGTTTTCTGTGATATATTAAATGGAAACTTTATCTAAAATAATGTTTGCAAAAAATGCAATTATACATGCTAGACATGCTCTGGAATATCAATTAGTGAATGTTTAACTTGTCCTACTAATAGATTCTTGTATATGAATAGATGTATTTGTTAAGAAGGCTACATTGAAAATTTTTCATAAACATGTGAAAGTAAATTATTAAGAAATTATTTTTAATCAAAAAAATTATTAATGTTTAATATTTTTTTATTGCATCAATCAATACTAAGCAATTTTTAATTAATTTTTTAAAGAGTAACAAATAGATTCCAAAGGTTTAGAAGGCATGTAGTCTGGAATGACATCATTGAGTGCAGTTTCAATGCTAGGAGGAGCTGGAACAGTTTCAAGCTTAAGAGGAATGGAAGTGTCTTAAATGGTTAGCTTTTTAACATATGTGAATGTTAATTATTAAGGAAATAGTAATTAGTACTTAAAAATATTGTACTCTGATAACTTATCTCCTATATTCCCAAATGTTCTTTAAAACTTATTTGAGGATAAGTAAAACAATACTAATAAGTATTCAAACTAAACAAGTGCTAGAGTTTTATCATAAGAAGTTTATGTCGATTAATACTAACAAACAGATTTTAAGTTTATGGTCAACTAGAAAACAAATAGCTTTTTATTCAATATATCACCATTGATAATTTTGCATTTGTTTGTAGCATTTTTGCTATTAACAAAGTTTTTAGTTTATAAATACACAAAGCTTTAATACAGCAAAAAGAAAGTAGTTGTTTGGATAAAAAATAACTTTAGGTAAACTGTTTTTCTGCTCATTTTCTACCTAACTTACTAGGAACTACTCTTGATAGTTCTGCTATAATTAACAAAGCCATTTGGTGAACAGGCAGTAAGTATTGTGGGTTCTATTTTGACACTCTTGGTTTCTTTTTATATGGTCTATTTACTTTACTTTATATTTAAAGTAGTCCTGTTCATGCCATATTTGACAATAAAAGAAAAAAATCAGAAAGTAAAATTTGTTTTCATTTTTTGCATATTAACTTAAATAATTTTAAAATATAGTTTGGGTGTATATTTTATGGTTTAAAAGATAACAGGACAGCTTAGATTTTTATCTTAATTAAGTTCATTTAAAAAACAGTGATATGCATGAGTATAATTTACGCTTATCATTCTGACTAAGTCTTACCTTAAATTGTTATAAGTGGAATTGTTTTCTTATATGAATTAATGATCAGACCTTTTTATTATAAATTAGTTGCTTTTGCTAGTTTCTTGCTGAATGCTTTGTACTTAGCCTTATTATTTTTAAGTTATATGATAAAATCTCAGTAATAAAATACTTCTAGTATTCCTAATTTGAATTATTCTAATTCATTTGAATAGATCCTATTAGCCTTCATAATAGTTAAGAATGTGATAGTTTTAGTTGATATTATAGTTCTAGTTTATGGATTCTTCAAAATTATTCGTGGTAAAAGAAGCCTTTCAACTTCTACAGATGATGGGTTATCAAACAGAACTTCTACTGATTTAGAAAACACCCTTTCAAAGAGTATTACATGGAGAAATAATCCTTTGATGACCAATAACTTTAATTCTGTTAAAATTGGTAAATAAAATATGAGCGAAATATAAAACGAGTTTAGGAGAACGGACTCAATTTATTTATAAGATTCTCCACCTACCCGTAAGGATTCATCTTCTCCTGTTTTAAAGAAATTAAGCAATTTCTAAAGATCTTCACCACCAGGGTAATTAGATTCTTCACAAATCCTTTAAAACTAAATTCTTGGTAAAGAAATTTTAGTAGTAAAATGGAAGAAAAATAAGCTATTTAAAAATGATATGAATGATGCTTTGTGAGTTATATAAAATTAATTGTTATTTATATTAGATCTATGTTTTGATTGATAAATTCTAAAAAATAATTTTACAAAATTATAAATTCTTAAAAATAATTTTATAAAATTATAAATTCTAATTGATTTAATAAATAAACTGTTAACAATTAAAAAAATTATTTAGAATTAAATATATTTATTAAAAGGTAGATAATATGAAAATATATTAAAATTTTAACTAATTTTTGATTTTTAACAAATTTCAAATTTTCGAAACTTATCAAAAAAATTATAAAAAATATTTAATTCAAAAAATTTCTTTCTTTTGAAAAATATATGAAGTAATAAAATTTAGATAATTAATTTATTTTTATCAACAATAAATATTTCTACCACAAATTGATGAATATATTTGTAAAATTAATTTTTTTTGAAGATTTTGTTAATATGTTAAACAATTACTGAAAGATATAAATAAAAATAACATCAATAATTAAATTTTAGAAAGCTTTTATTAACTTAATAAAATATATGATGAATAAATAGTTTTAATAAAATGTAAATATTTTTAACTATCAATTTAAATGTTTTTAAAATGCATACATGTTTCATTTATAAAATTTTTATCATTTTAAATAGTTAGACTAATTTTGTGAGTGATGATGACCATTATGTTGAGGAGTGTTATTATGTCTGTTTTTAAGCTTTAATTCAAATTGCAAATCTAAAACTTCACCTTGAAGTTACTGTATTGTTATTTATTATTGTTTATTCAAAAATATTTACTATTTTAATCTATCTTCAAACTCTGATCTACTGTCTACAACTGACTTCATCTAAGAAGATATGTCTTTTATTTTTTTGTTGAAAAAATCAATTTAATCCCTATCAGCCTAGGTAGATTTATAGTAGAATTGTTCTAGTTAAAGTAGTTATAATCTTATATTGCTTGTTATATTAATTTTTGTATCTTTGAAATTGAGCACATCACTATTTGAATTCATAGACATAATAAATTTATCTGGGTTTTTAAAGAGCTCATCTTAATTGTATTGATCTATACTTTGTTAAACTTAATTGCTACGGTTTGCACAGTTAATCCAATTGCAAATCAGTCCTTGAGAAAGAAGGAGCTTTGTATTCTTTTTGACTTTAAGCAAGCTTATAAATAAGGCACATTTGAAGGCTATCTTTAGCTTTTACTGCATTTTTTTTATCCTTGCAATTTTTAATTGCTTAGAAGATGATTATTTTATATTATCTTAGAGTTCTTAACGATCACAATACTTTGCATTTAATTTCAATATTAGTTCCGAGCTATCAAGGTATATACAAGCGATACTCCAGAGCATTCCCTTAATTAAATTAAGATGAGCAATTTTTGAATGAAGCCATGAACAATAGTTCATCATTCTTAATGTTATCTTTTGATAGACCACTGATTCTTTGTCTTTGACTACTTCTTAAAAATTTTGATAAGAAATTTGCAAGTCTGAGAGACTTCTCTTCAAATTATTATTTTCATTCTACAAATTAAGAACAGTTTTACTTATCTCATTTATTTGTTGTGATTGTTGTTCTATTTCTCTTTTCATTGTTTGTTCTTTCTCTTTGAAAATGTTTTTTTATTGTTCTAACTTTTGATTTAGGTTTTCTCTTTCAGATGTAAGCTAATTAATTGTATCTTTCTTTTTGCTAATATTGTTTTCTTTTTGCTTTATTTCTTTTTTTATGTTCTACGCTATATTCTTCATGAATTAAATTAGAGGAGTGACTTCTGTATCATTTTCATCCACAGGATTCTCTGGTGTTTTTAAGTTTACTGAGGACGAAGGCGTGCTTAGTGATTTTTCAAGAGCTCTACAAATACTTTTAATGTCAGTTTTATACATTTCTTCAGATTTTTAATACTTTTCTATTTAAATTTTGAAGCTGTCATTTTAATTTTACAATTCAGAAATTTTCTTTTTAGTTTTTGTTGCTGAGTTATCAGCTTTTTGTAAGTTGTGTCTTGTATCTTGCAGGGCTTCCTCTAAATCTTAAATTTATTTCAAATATCTGTCTTCTCCTGCATTTTTTTCAACTATAATATTCTGATACTAGCTCTAAAGCAATTCATATTGTTATTGAATTTATTTCAGATTAGATTCATATTAAAGTATTAAAGATGAATCTTCGTCACTCTAATTCTTCAATTTAATAAACTATGATTATAGCTCAGAATAGTTTTATTCCGTAGAGCCATAGTTCTCTAATTTAATCTCTTGCTCAGCCAAATTTTGAGTGAGAAATTGAATTTCCTATTTATATTTTTAGTTAATTTACTCCAAAATCGCATTCTCTTCTTTGAGTAGTAAAATCTGTTATCTTGCATCATTTCTTTCTCTTTTATATTTATTCTTTTACTTTTAGAAATAATCTCCTTTTTGATTTGCCTCAGTCAATTCAGTTTCCAAATATTTATAGCCCTCATCAATTCCCTTAATCTTATCATTATTCTTTTATCTTTCGTCTTGATATTGCTCGATTATTTGTTTGTACTCTTCAATAGTTTTCAGGGCTAGATTAAGTTCTTGTGATTTATCCTGTAAGTCTCTCAGTAAATTTTAGTTTTCATCTTCAAGCATTTGCATCTTTGAAGTGGTGTTTTCTGTTAAATATTTTAATTCGTTTTCTAATAGGTGGCACTTTGAAGAAAGCAATTCTATTTACTGCTGATAAATATTTTACATTTTTTCAATTTAGTTATCAATAATTTCTTTTTCATATTGCTTTTTTAAGACTGATGATTATGTCATCATATCCTCCCTCATTTTATCTCTGATTTCTTTCATTTTATTTTAAGTAGTCTCTAATTCTTGCTATATATCATTTTAAGAATTTTAGTTTTCAGATTTTTGTTAAATTAAAGGTATAAGAGGAATGGCTGCTTAAGGTTGCTGTATCTAATTATTTTCTAACTAAGCTTCAGAATCAATTTTAAATTCAGCAGATTCCTTTAAATTTAAGCTATTATAAATCCCACCTATTCCTTAATTATTTGAAAAGCTCATATTTGTTTTTGATTTTTAACTGCTATCTCTCTATCTATCTATTGATGAAAACCAGTGAAAATTTTTATTATTTAAAATAAAATAAATATCAAAAGGCAAATTGAATAAGTAACAATCTTAATAAATAAATAATGTGAATAAATATAAATTTGTTATTTCTTCAAAAACAATACTTTTTTATTTAAATTTTTTATTTTTAAAAAGCATAATCTGATAATAAAAAGTGTCAATTTTTATCTAATAAAAATAATTTTTTTTAAATACAAATTCTTTAATTCAAGGTAATATTTTTGGAGATAATTCTGAATTTTTAAAATAAATTTACAATATTTTAATAAATTCACATTTTTCGATTAAAAAATATGTTGATAAATAGATTTTAAGTTTTGGATAAGATTCATTTGATTTCAAAATTTGGTTATTTTTGGTGATATTTGAAATAAGAAATTATTTGAAAATGAGTGAAAATTTATTATTATTTTATTTTTATTTAAATTTTTGATAAATATTTTAAAAGAGCTAAATTTTTATTAATAAAGAAAGTAAATGAATTTAATTTAAAAACAAGGAATGGTTTTATTAATTTAATAAGATGAAGCACATAAATAGTATCTAAGTTAACTGATTGCATACAATAATCTACAAATTATTATTTAGACACATTTATAATTTTTATAAAGTAAAAGAAATGGAGGAAATTTAAATTAAACTAATTTATTATTAAGTATTATTTTATTGATTGTTTATAGAAGAATTTTAATTTATATTAATTAATATATTAGTAAATTAAATAAAGTTGTCAAGGAAGTATGTCTGTCTACTAATAATTAGTCTAATTTTAATTAGCCGCTAATTATTATGAATATTTATTTACATATGTATGGTTAAGTTGTTACAACTTTAACTTCATTAAATTTATTCTTAGTGAGCTTATTGGTAGATAGATATATCTAGCACAACATGATCACTAACAAGAGGTTGTTCTGCTTGCTATAAATTAATGTTGCTTTCAACGATCAATTGACTATCTGTGAAAATGTTTAGCTTTTTGCTGTCTATATCATAGATAGCTGCTTATACTTTCAATGTTTTTAAAATTTTGTTAGAAACAACTCTAAATGAAAAGAGCTGCTCGTTAATTAGTTGAGCAATATCTGGATGGATTCTGTGTGAGTGATCTTCAGAGGGTAATATCAAGTAGAATCCTGGTGCATTTTAAATAGGAATGACATAGGATCCCATATGGAATTTTGTGATTTTTTTGGTAAATAAATTAGCAGGTATATCGTATAAATAGAGATTATCATTTTCTGTAAGAGCTATATCCCTTTCATTAATTATTTTGCATATGATCTCAGATTAAGCGTAATGTTTTACAATATCTGATAAATTCTTATTTATATCTACCAAGCAGAATGAGTTTTATGGAGATTTAAAGAATATTTTATCAGAACCATCTATTCTAACAAATTAAATAAGTTGTTCTGGTTCAACGATGGGCATTGTTAGCTAGAGCTAGCGTTCTTCAAAATTTGTAAGGAAATTAATAATTCTTATGCTAGTTTCACCATTAACCATAGATATTTCTGCTATCAATGGCTTTGAGTCATGAACTATGTATAATTTTTCATTTTTGTTTTTTTTTTAATTCTCTATGTCTGATAATTAATCAGATTTCTTCTTTAAGATAACTTCTTCGTCATTTGACTTATTGTAATTTACTGTCATAAGATGTGGCATATCTTAAAATTCGTTATTTTCAGTCAATTTAGTTGGTTGTTATTGGTTTGGAGATTTTTCATTTTGTTATAAATTATTATTATGATGAAGAGATTATTCTATCTTATGTATTCTTACAGATTCGGCAGTTTTTATGTTATTATTATTCATGTCAAATTGCTTGATCATTTTAAAAGTACGTAAGCAGAAAATGTCGAGCTTCTCATTCTCTTAGATTATAATCAATTAGGTTTGAGGGAGAAATGATTTTAGTGAGGCTTTTTATTACAAAGGTGCATATCCAATAACCTTCATTGTATCTAATTGAATTAATTAAACTTCTTTAGGTTATATGGTTTCTGCTAATATGCAGTTTTTACCTCTATATTTTCCAATATTAATTATTTTTTTTGCTTCAAATTAAAGAGGTTTCTCTACTATTTTTTTTTCCCTTTAAAATTATTTTAGGCTTAATGCTAAAGCAATTAAGTGAAATACTCCGAACAAGATCCAATTTATCGGCAAGGAAGGTATTGCATTAAAAAAAAACACTGCATCAAAACTATAGAATAAAAGTATTAAAATCAAGTCTTAATAGTAATAAGCAGACTGCAGAAGGAACCCTTCTATGAAGCTAAAAAGAAAAACAGAAGACAATTCAAGTAAAAATAATGTTCCGAAAACTGTTATATATTTCTGAAATTCACTGGCTAAAAGGAATAGTCCATAATGTATAAAGATTTCCACAAATATTGTTAATTTTGATTTGCTTGTCTTGTACATTATCAATATGAAATGAAGCCAGCTTTTGCAAAATTTTATCAAAAACTCCTTCAAGCATTTCCCTAATGTAGTGGACTCCTTTGGCTCGCCCTAATCTTCAGAGGTATTTGAAGTAATATAAACAAAAGAAATTATGAAAGACAAGATGATCATTCTATATTCTAGGGTTTGTAGTATTTGTGTTTGTTTGCTAGTTTGTTTGTTTAATTCCTATAATTGTTTGTTTTTTTTATTTTTTTAATTATAATTTATCAAAAAAAAATAATTGTCAATTAATTTATAGACAAGGATTTGTTTTTCATTTCTGTTTATAATAAATAAAGCTTTATAAAAGCTTACTAATTTGCAGATTTATAATTATTTTGAAAAACATTAATCCAATATCAGCTTTATTAGTGCGTAAGTAAAGTTTTGTTCTAAATTTTTTTTAAGTAGAATAAGATTGTTTTATTAGGAATTATACCATTCAAATTTACTAAACAAAAAGCAAAGATAGATTTATCGTATTTCTGAACAAAAAAAATATGAATAAAATCCAAATAAGATATTAAATGATATGCTCTCTTTAATAAATTAGTGGGTATTTTATTAACTCAATATTGCTTAGTTGAGTGTCAGCAGCATAATACCCTATCCATTCTTAGCATTTTTTAGCTGTAAAATCTCGTTTTTAAGTTTCAAAATTATAATTTTTTTTTTCATGGATGATGTCAAACGAAAACATAATTCAGTATATTTATTAAATTACATTTAAAGGTAATAGATATTTTAATATTACTAATTTTAAACTATTCAATATAAAGATATCAAAAAAAACAAACTTTTTAGTCTAAAAATAATTTTAATTTATAAATAAAGTACTTAAATGAACTATTATGTAAATGATAAAATATTTGGAAAATGAATTTATGCCTTACTTATTTATATTTCAAACGACTAATCATATTTTTTATTTTGCTTTCTATTATAGTTTATGCTAATTTAAACTCAATATAATTTTTTAGAGATCCCTCATGCATAACAGCTTCTATTTTAAATTACACTAATTTTCCTTACACATATTTAAATTACCCATTTTCACCAATATACTAAAAAAACTATTTATAGATTTTTAATTTAAAATCCTTAGTTAATTTCAGACATTATATCTTTCATGATTTTCTAGTTAAATAAATATTCTCTATATTTCGATTTGCTTTTTAACATCACACAAAACCCTTAACTCCACAATAACATGAAAATAGTTTGATGAAGAATTAAGTTTGGTTTCAATTCAAATATATTCAATAAATATATTTCTCTTCAATCTTAATTTTTTTCGCCTTTAAATATTTACATTTTAATAAATCAGCTCATTATTTTAAAATGCCCTTCATTAATAAAGATAGATAAAATGCTGATTTATCTATTGTATTAAAAAGTTGTTAAATAAAAATATTACTTGCTTTTATTAAAATCATTAAAAAAACTTAATTTGAAATTAACTCTTATCTATTATAACTTATTAATTTAAAAAAAGGCAATTTAATTAAATTTTAGTAGTCTATTTGATAAGAATATGAATTAAATGAATACATTTATTTAATTTTATAATCACTTTTGTAAAAGGTGTTTTAACTAAATTAAATGCTAACTAAAACAATTTATCAAAACATAAATTGATTTAATTTTTATAAAAAAAATACATATGAATTATTATAATTAAACAATATTAGTCTTTTTATTTCTTCAATGATTACTTGATTCATTATTCATTCTGCTCAAGTTATGCTTGTAGTTAAATTAATCTTTTTTATCTTGTATTTTTTATCTTCTTTAATCGATTGCTCTCTTGTTTATTTTTTCTAAGTACTCACTAAACGAAATTTCCTTTTCTTATCCGTCTTCCGTTTTATCATCATCTCTTTTTATTTATTTATTTTAATTAATTATTAATAAATATTTTTATTGTAATAAGATAGTTTGAATCTTTTAAAAAACCATTTATCATTTAAATTAAATAAAATATCCCAATTTCTCAAAAAATATTTAATTATATTCATTCAAAGTGATTTTCTAAGTTACTTATTTTTATTTGAAATTGCTTAATGAAACCATTTTTATTTATTGATTTGATTTTTTTGAAATATATGTCTATTTCAATATTAGAATTAAAATAAAATAGATACCCAAAAATAGCAATAATTTCTCCATCTAGATCTTGTCTACCCATTCTTACATATAACAATTCAAGGGTATCTTCTACTGTCACTTTATACTTTTCAGGTTTGCAATACATAAGGAATTAAACCATATGGAATAAACTCTTAGGCTCAAGCTCTGAGTTCTACATAATACAACGCTTATACATGTTAACAAATTCTCTATAGTCAATTTTCTTATCTAAGTTTTCATCTATTTCCCTTTTTATTTGTAAAATATTTTAATTCGTCTCTACTGAAATACTTTGTTTTGAGTATTATATATAAGTGATCATATAAATGAATATAAGCAAAAATTAATAAAAATATGCTAAAAAATATTAATTTTAGTTGTTGTAGAATCAAAAATTTTTATTTGAAGTATATCTATTATATGTTTTCATCTTTTCTAATTTATTATTTACCATATCATCAGATCAATCTCAGATTTAGTTAAATGCATTCCCATTTTATCAAGAATAGTTTCAACTTCTCTCGATGTGAAATAAGCAGTTATGGGTTTATCCCCATCTTCATTTTAAATTTATGAATTAGCATCATTATTATTTGCTGAGCTGATGTGATTTTTATTTTAACTTGTATTTAAAGTGATATTACCACTTTTATTCATCCTATTTGAATTTAAAATTCTCTCATCGCAAAACAACTTAAATACTTTTTCCAAAGCCTTTTTTTCTGTCGATTTTATCTCATATTCCTCCACTCTTTCTTCAATTGACTTTTCTTTTTCTTGCTTTCTCTATTTCAACTTATCTAAATCGACGGTCTTCTAAGCCTTCTTCTTTTTCTCATCTAGAAAGAGAGGGTGGTTTTTATATTTCTCTCTCAAAGCAGGGGTTAAATCTTTTAATTTTAAGGGTTTCTTTTCTTATTTTACTTTATTTTAGTCCATTTAATTATTCCCTTGCACACCTAAATTCTTTTAATTGAATTATTATCTTTTTTAACCTGATCCTATCTTTTAATTAATCTATTTATAAAATCAGTGCACTTCTATATTAATTTAAAGGATCTGATGAAATTTATAACATCGAATAAAACGAATTTCTTTAAAATTCCTTTAAAATTTATTATAATTTCTTTTAACCATTCCAAGATTTAATTAATATTCAAAGAAGTTTTAATTTTTTGATTTACCACAGAAATTATCCACTTAAATCACTATTTTAAGTCTATTTTATGGATTCTAAAAATATAAAAATAAAATAAATATTCAAATATTTCTTATTACATTAAAAATAATAATTTTCTTCTCAATTTTTTTATTGTTTTAAAAATAAATTATGAAATTTGTTAAGATTCGCTGATTTAAAAATATACATTTTTTAATATTTCTTAGAAAGTAAAATTTTCTTATTATAATTGTTTATCTCTTCAAAGCAGTGAATGTATTAAATAATATTTTTATTTCTACTAATCACCAATATTTTTATTTGTATTTACTCACAATTGAAAAATAAATCAATTTTAAAAAGGTTTTTATTTATAAATAAGCTTGTACATATAAACAAATTTCGATGATTAAGATAGAGCACTTTTTCTTTTATTTAAAATTTCAAAGTTTATTTTTGAAAATTTATTAAAATAAATATTAAAATAAAATTGAATTCAATTTGTTTAGAATAATATCAGTAATTTGAAACTTAATTTTTAATAAATTTATTATTTTATATTTTAACTTTGAAATTTACTTAGATAATGTATGAAATAATTACATTTATTAGTAATATTTTAATATTCAAAAATCAAATTAATATATTTAATAATTTGGCCTTTAGTAAATATCATTAATATTTTGAAAATTTATACTTAAGTAAGTTTTCTAATATCAAAAAGTTAAAATAATTCCTAGATTAAAAATCAATTAAAAGTATCATCTTTGAATCTAAAATTAGTAAATTTTCTCAAAAAAAAAAAATTTATGCTTTTGTTTAATTTAATTAGTAAAAATAAATTTGTGATAAATTGCTTTAGTTTAGAATTTAGAATGAAATATTTTTTATATTGAAATTTATTTAAAAGATTACAAAAATGAAATACAAAACATATTTTAAATAAATAGTTTATAAATGGTTGTTTTATGGGTTTATTTATGATTGTGAGTTATAAATTAATATAATTAAAATTTTTGAAATTAAGTTAGGTTTTATTGTTTTTGTTTGTTTAATTTGTTACTTATTTTATTCAATATGTTGACATAAGATATTTAAAGTGTTCTATGTTTTATTCTTTTTTATCTTTTTTAGTAGCTTGTATTGTATTTTCAAAGAGGTCTCTTTTTTCTTCATGAAGTTTTATCATTCTGGACTCAATAGAGTCTTCACAAATAAATCTAGTTACAAATACCTCCTTTTTTTACCCTATTCTATGGCATCTTTCGATCGCTTGTTCTTCCCTTTATTTTATAGAATTCTTAATATAAATCAATATTAATATTAAATTACACTGCTGGATTCCACCATGGATCTACCATCAATACATGATTTGCTTTCACTAAATTAAGGCCTACACCTCCTGCCTTTAATGAAATCATGAAAACTTTGTATTAATTGTCTTCATTGAACCTTTTAATTATTTCAGCTCTTTGTTTTTAATTAACTGAGCCATCAAGTCTCTATTTACAAGTTTAATATTAATTATATTTTTTTTATTTAATAAAAATTAATACCAGATAAGGAATTTTATTTTTTTGGAAATCTATTTCAAATAAATCCATCATGCCCAAAAATTGTGTAAACACCAAGCATTTATCATCAGTTTTTTATAAGTTTTAAATATAGTTCATTACAGCATTTATTTTTGAACTTCTGATGTACTTTTATGAAGGGTCAAAAGTAAACCTGGTTTTTTATTTTAAGTTTATAAATAAATATTTTTAAGCTTAAAATGTCTTACCTGTTGTTTCTTGGTACTGTCATTATGTCTTCCTTAGTGATAAATTTTCTACAAATTGGGCACATTCCTGTGAATTCAATTGAACGAATAGCACATAAACGGCATGAAACATGCAAACATGCAGTTAGCACTGCATCTTCCATATCTTCCAAGCAAATGTTACACGAAGTTATTTTATTGTATTTGATATCTTCTACTACTTTATTTAAATATACTTCTGAATAGTCAAAATTAAAATTATCTGGAATTTCAATTCTCTACTCAATATTATTCTCATCTAAAATCACTTCGAAGTGTGAATGTTTAGATTCAATCGAACCATTTGTACCTTCGAGAAGCTCTAATTAATTTTATTAGTTTTAAAGATAAACGGATTTTCCCTTTTTTTCTATTTGCTCAGTTTGCTCTTTCAAGGCTTTGTTACGTCTGTCAACAAACGACTTTATTTTTTATTCTAACCCATCAGTGTTAGTTACATCGCCTCTCGTTGTCAATAAAAATATGTGATCACAGATCTATCTTAGTCTTAAGAGGAGCTCGAATACCTGTTAAAATTTAAAATAAGATTTATTATCATAAGCTATTATCAATGTGAGATTTACTTTCATATAATTAGAAAGAAGTACACCTTGAGATAAAAATCCATCAAATTCTTCTTTGGAAGTTTGATGAACTTTATCATAAAACATTCTTTCTTCAGGGGTAAACTCAACCTTCTCTATGAAGCAATGTTTCTCAGGAAGACTAATAATACTTCTTCCATGAATATCTTTACTCTTTTTAGTTCTTCTGAGCAATATAGGACGTAGGATGGTCTTGAGAACATCATAAACAACTAAATCACCTTTCTCATGAGGCTAAATTTCAATAAGAAAAATTTTTTAAAAAGTCTATTTTAAACCAATTATTTACCTTGTTTATATAATTGTTGAACCAAATGTAATCACTCCATGGTTCAAGCTTGATAAAGTGTATTAAAGGAAATAATTCATCAAGCTTATTTTATAAAGGAGTACCTGTCATACACCATCTGTTATCGCCTGTAAGACTATATACAGCCTTTGCTATTTATATAACTCTCCCTTTAATGTAGTGTGCCTGTAATTAAAAATAAAAATATTAATATCACATTTTATTTTTTTTAAAAATTAAATAAAATTACCTCATCAAGCACAATTCTATGCCAATTATATTTGTAAAGATTTTTATTATTTAAATTTGATTGAGATGCAAATTCGCTTGAAATAGTTCCATATGTTGTAATGACAACGTCATAAATATTTAGATTGTTTTCTCTGTTATTTCCATAGTATGCATAAAAAGTTAAACTGTTTGGTGTTGAGTGAGATTGAATTTCATCAATCCATTGTTGAAGTAAAGTAACAGGTACAATAATTAAAGTACCTGCATCTTTCTTAGCCATTTATACAAGAGTTTAGTTTTTTTACTTTGGTTTAAATACAGCTGTTATTGTGGTTTAGTTTTGTAAACCACTACTTCCGCTTTTTAGACTTAAAAAATTATTTAATTCATCTGTTAAATCAGTTTCTTCTTCCTCTTTTATATTTGCAATATATTAGTGGTTTTTTCTCTTGTTCGAATGTATAAGACTGAGCATCATTACTGTTTTACCTAAACCCATTTCATCAGCAAGAATGCCACCTCTACAATCACTTTGAGCCCTAGGAAACGAGGTGCTTACTTATCCCGAATAAGGATTAAAATATAAAAAGAATTTTAGAGAGCAAGGCAAAGCATACTTTTCCCATAAAGGGTGGAGCGTTCTTGTATCTCTTTTGATTATTTCATTCATGTCAGTTTATTTACCTTCACGAGAGAGCATCCAAGTTAGAGCTTATTTTTAGTAATTATGAAGAGAAGTTTTGAAAGTTGTAGGAGGTTCTGAATATTAAAGTTCTGTAACCTAACCATCGGTGCCAGGAACAATATTAAATATTTGTTCATAATCAATATCTTGAGATTTTGCTGTTTCTTTGTTCTCTGCAACTTGTTAGTTGGTGCTTTAGCGAACTGATTTTTCTTGCTGCTCTTAATTTTAATCTGGTTTTTTGTTTTGCAGTTTGAAGCTAAAAAGGGTTTTCTATTTTGGCAGTTTGATAAATGGATCATTCAAATTGATTTTTGGAGCAGTGCTAGTTGCATCTAAGCTCGAATATTTATTATTAATATGATTATTTGATTTACTCTAATCATTTAAAATATTTTTGATTTCTTGAGAAAGATCTTAGCTTACTTCTTCAGCTATCATTCTTTTATTATCATCTTCAGCTTCTTGTTTGCATCCAAATATATCTTCTTATAATTTTTAGCCATCGCTAGACTCACTTTAGTAATTTTCTTTTTCTTCATCTTCAGAGAGCATTTTATTGGAACTTTTTTGTTGTTGTTTTTATTCATCTTCTTCTACCCATTCACCATCGTTCAAAGAATCTCTATTTAATTAGTTTTAGAAACTTTTTCCTAAGCTCTAATTGCTTGATTCATTATTATAACCGCTTTTATTATCAGCTATAGAAACCCTTTGATTATCATCAGCCTGTTCCTTCTTCTTCTTACCCTTCACTTGGATCAAGGTGGGAGTTATCATTTAAAGTTTTAACCACTCAAAGAGTTGAGCAAATTAATCTTTGGTTTCACTGTATATTCTAAGAATTTGACTTTCTTTTGTATTTGAGTTTTCTTCTATAATTTAGGTGATAGGCTTCGTTATGCATGTTTTAAGCAAAGATACTTTAACTGAGACTCTTATTTAGGTAAAGGCTTAGAGATATGGTGGTGCATATTCGAATTAGCCTTATATAAAAATATAATTTCTATCTATCAAGGGATAGAAAACTTGTGCATAATTATTATCCAATCTTCCTACTTCTCTTTCTCTCCAAACAAGTCTAATAATCATTTACTAGTTTGGTTAAGTCCCACTTTTTTTAGCTTTTTGTTTATTCTTTGCTATATTTGTTTAAACATTTCTTTCAATTTTTAAAATGATGTCATCTCCTAAATTTAAATTTATAAAAAATTCATTTATAACCAAATCTAAAATAAATTTTTATTGAACAATACCTTTCTTCATATCACATTTTGAAGAAGTGAGTGCATGCCCTGTTAAAATAAATTGTCCTAAATAGCAAGGAAATTATAAACTTTATTCTTCACTTTATTTAACGTTTTTCATTCCTTATTCGAAGGATTCATAGCTTTGAGTTTTTTTTTTCGAATTTTCTAGCCCCTCAATATTATGATTAAAATTTGTTTCAGATTAAAAACGGGGCTGAGTATGAGCAGGTACTTATTAAACATTAAATTTATCAAAGCTTTGTGCTGAGTAGGATTTATTTGTCTCTTAAAAAAATTACTTTTATTGTTAGCCTGTTTCTGATTATTAATTGCTAATATCATTGATATTTTCTTCTTCATCTTCTTACTTTAAAAATTGGTTTTAATATTATGAATCTTTTTCTTCTGTAATCTCTTTGTCTTAGACAAACTATTAGCTATTTCTCAACTCACTTCTTCTCTCTGTATTTTCAGCTTTTGAATACAGCGATTCATTTTCTTCTAGTTAATAAATTTTCTGTTCTACTTAAGTAAAATCCATATGAGGTTTTGCTGTATAGTTTTTAGGAATCCTTAAGTATTATTAAAATTAAAATATTTTATTAAAAGATATTTAGTGTAACTTCAATATTTCATTCATTAAATTATTTTTTTATTGATATCAAATAAAATATTACTAAGCTTCTTCTGGATTTGGGCGCCTCAAAATAGATGGTAAATAATCCAAATTTACATTAAAAGAAACATCTTCACTTAGCTCTTGATAGACTTAGTCTTTGTTTAGATCGTTGCTATACTCATCTTTATTCACAGACAGCTTTTTTTCTACTATCGATTATACTGGCTTTTTATACTCTTCTTTGAGCTGTTCAATAATTTTATCAAACTCCCTCATTTTTTTGCTTCCTTCTTATAATTTTTAGAATGCATTTACTGTTTTCTACTTCGGCTATGACAAATAATTATCTTCATCAATATTTTAAAAGTTATTGAATTAATTCTATTCTCTTTATTGACTGAGATCATTGTTTAGAGTCTTTTATTTTGGAAAAGACTGTTATATTTTAGTTTGATTGTCATTATTGCTATCTCTATTTTATTATTTTTGCTAATTTTGACTGTTTATATCAAAAAAGAAAAATATTAAATAAATATTTACGAATCAAAAATAGAAGCAACTAGAAAATGCCCATAAAATCATTTATTAGTCTAAATATTACCTTCTTTGTCTTGTTTTCATGCCATTTTATTAGCTTGAATTGTTTTTTGCAGGATTAGACTAACTTTTTGAGGATATTGCTTGAAATCCACTGCTTTTTGTTTATTGTTAAAAGTAGTAATTTAAAGATATCTCTAGATTTCCATTGCCCCATTAAATATATTTTTTGATGTCATCATCTGTGCAAACACCTTCTCCTACTATAGCAACAAAAGAGTCATATAAATTTTAATAATATTCCATCTGTTTAGTAATAATAGCTATATAGAATCAATGAAAAGTTTTGACCTTATTAAAGTTTTAGCACTAGCTTAAAAAAGTATCTTAAAAAAAATTATCTATCAAAAATCAATCTAAGTCTTAATTTGATTTTTTGATTTGTTTATACTTTTACTTTCTTTTAAATAAATCAGTGCTAATAAACTTCAATAAGAATTTCAGATTTTAATTTAAGAAATAATTAATATCTTTTTACCTTTAAAAATACTTTTGAATGTTATTTAATTAATCTACAGCCAATGAAGAGTAATAACATTCTAAAATCAAACTCTACTTTGGCTCACTTTTTATATTTTTTCGTAAAACGATTCTATTTTAACATTCTATTGAAAATTTAAAATTGAATTTTATTGGAGCGAAAATTTTTGTAGCTGAATCATAAGACATTCCCATTCATTAATTAATAATGAAATGAAATATAAAAATTAATTCATTTTGAAATCTTTATATTAAATTATAAAAAATATTTTTGTTTTTTAATTTTTATCAATTTAAAATAAAATTTATTATTTACAAAACATTTTATTTTCAAAAATTAACATTTCATTCATTATATAATGTGTTTATTTTCAAACTAACTAATTAATAATTTTTCAGAATTTTATTTTAATCATAAAATAAGAATTTGAATGAAAAATTCTATTTATTATAACAAACAAAAGACATGTTTTTAAAATAATCTATTATATAAAAATAAGTTTAATAAAAATTATAAATATTAATATATAAATATCTATACTTAATATCATCACAAACAACTCACAGATTTATCATTATAATAACTTTAGATATAATTTATACTATTTTATTTAGAAATTTATTAAAAAATATGTACGGTTTTGTATGGTTTAAAGAAAACAAAAGAATTATCTTATCAAATATTTGTTATTAGATGAAGAAAATAAATTTTATCAATATTTTTAATTGACTTGTTTAATTGAAGGAATTTGTGTTATTTTTTTAATTATAATTACAAACAAGTATTTAATTCAATATCTTATTATTAGATTAAAATAGGTAGAAGTTAATTATTAGATTATTGTTTAGAATATCTGCTTTAGATAAATATTTCATAAAAAGTATCTTTAGAAAGTGATGGATAACCGTAATAGTAGATAGTAATCCGATGACTAAATATAGAGTTTAGATGATAATATCTGGTTTTACTTTTTTGATAAGAATACTTTAGTAATAAAAAATTTTATTGAGCGATTAAATGGTGAAATATTTTAAGAGAACTCTTTTAGCTTAATTAACTTTGTTTAGTAGCTTCTCTCTAAACAATCAGATACAAAAAAGGAAAGAGTGTATCAATTTTTAAATAAAACTTAGGAAATTGAGAGAAATAAAATTCGTGAAGGAATATCTTACCATTATGAGGCTTTTATTGCACATATTTTGGAAAACATAGATTTTTATTTAAGAAATGAGATAAAAATAATAAACTTGAATCTTTAAATTTATAAACAGCATATATAATTAAAAAAAGACTTCTACAAAATTAATAAGGAATTAAAAGAAATATATTCGAAGGATGTGTACGAAGTTCCAAATTATAATGAAATCTTGTTTTAAAAGGTTGAATAAGAAGACTAGTTTTACAAATATTGTTAAGATTATATTGCAATTGAGAAACTGTATTGCTATGATTTCTGGATATTCTAGTCTGAAAAATAGCGCTACTACAGATATTTTTGCACATGTGTGAGGTTATTCCTCTTCTTTTTCGAATTAGCAGAATATAGATACCATAAGATGAGATATTATATCGATATCTATAATGAAGTATATAGCAAAGATATTAGTTAATTATATCACAGTTTGTCTGAAGAAGAGATTTAAAAAATTAAGAAACATTAAAATACTTTTTTTTAAGAAAATCATTTTAAGGAAATGGAATAAAGCTAATAGGACCTAGAAATATTGTTTACTTATTGCTTTAACGAATCTAAGTATTGTTTATTTTAGATTAGTAAAAACTATTAGGAAAATGATACTAACTATTTAGGTTTAAAATTGCTTACCTTGTTACTTAATTAACTTAGTGAAGAATACGAAAGAAATAGAGAAACAATTTAGAAAATTAAGGCTGAAGATATAAGAATTACTAAAAGCGACTCACCAGATAAAAATAAAGAAAAATTACTAAATTAAAAGACTGTTAATTAAAGCCACTAATACTAAAATGATGATCAAGATTACCTCAACATTTAAAAAAAAAATCTGATTAAGAACTTCAACTGTGAGTTTCAAAAAGTAAGAAAAACTCTATTTGAAAAACTTAAAAGCAATGAAACTGGTTTAGTAGAAGAATTTAACAATATTATAAACGAAAGCAAAAATAAGTACGATGATATATTAAATAATTAATCTAAAGAAGAAATAGTCCAAACCTTTTTCTAAGATCATAAATCAAACTTAATGGTCAAGGTTGACTCTTAGATAGTTAAGTAAAATCATTTTTTATTCTTTTTAATGAAGCTAATTTTTACAAATTATTTTAATTTAAATTATTTATTAAAATAAATTTATTTAAATTTACTAAATCATTACTTATAAATTTCAAATTATTTCATTAAAAAATAGATAATCAAAAAATTATAAGAGCTGAACAAATGCATCACAACTAATTAAAAATATAAATAAAACTTTTCTGCATTATATACAAATTATTAAAATCTAAATTAATATTCATATTTTAGTTTTAGTCTCTTGTAGTATCAAAATCTACAACTTTAACTTTCTAGATTACTCTTATAACTCTATTTATTTACTGTTAAAATTCATATATTTTATTAAAGATCTGAATAAAATATTGTGCAATTTTATTAAAAATTTAAATAAAATTATAGTAAATTAATAAAGCCTTTTTATTAAAAAAAAATGTAAAAGCTTAATATATTATTGTTCATAAATTAGATTAAATATCAAATTTAACTATTTTATATGACAAAGATATTGTAAAAAGGTTTTAATGAATTTGATAAAATCAAGTTCTCAATACAATAACTCAATTAAGTCATTTTTAGAGTAAAAATAGTTTATAAAAAACTCATATTATTGTATATTTTGTAAAATAAAAAATAGTTAAATTAATTATTTTAATTTTCAAAATTATTAAATATGATTTTTATTTTCATATTTTAAATTTTAGCTATTAAATAAAAAGATGAAAAAATATAATATTTATTTTAGCTTTTATCAAATTAAATTAAATAAAAAGAAATATTTTTCTAAATAAATGAGACAATTTTTATTTTTTTAAATTATTAATAAAAAATTATTTTAATTTCTAACAATTTTTGTTTCAATTTGAAAACAATTGATTTTTAAATATACTTTATTATTATTAAACTAAACAATAATCAAAGCAATTTACATTTATAAATTATTGTTATTAGATAAATGTTTTATTATTAAGGAAAAAATTATATATTTTTACAAACTTTAAACAAGTTAAGGAAAAAAAATTATTTTTTAATTTTTTACTAAATAAATTTTAAATACTAAAAAGAGATTAAAAATTATTTTAGAGTTTTTAATTTGGCAAAAATTTCAAATAAAGTAAAATTCTTAGTGAATTGATTAGTTAGTAGCTTTCTCTTACTTGGGTAAAATTTACTTAAATCTGAACTATAAAGAGTCTACAAATAATCTAGATAATTTACTATGAGATAAGAGAAGAATATAGATTAATTAGTATTCTCAAAAAGCAAGCTAAATAAATTGAGCACAACAATCAGTTGAAGATTTGTATATTGATAAGTTGACTAGAGATGAATATGTAGATATAATAAAGGTGATCTCTTATGTTAACAAAATAGAATGCTTAGAATTATTATTACAATTTTTATAAGATTATTCATTATATTATCGCTAATTTTTACTTGTTTTTTCTAAATATTATCTTTGACACAAAAAGTAGTAAATTAATTGATATTAATAAATTTTTTTTTATTTGTGTGAATAACATAGAAATACAAGAATTTTCTTGGTTAAAGTACATTAAATAACATCTTTTTTTAGATATCAAGGAAATTATTTAGCAAGTTGTAGGAAATGAGCACTAATAAAGGCAACAACTCAAGCAAAGGCATCGTTTATATGAGGAAAAACCCTCCTTAATAAAACTAAATAAATTAAAATTAGCAAAATAGTAATTAGCTTTTATAAAATGAGAATTAAGATTAAGTTTAAGGTGAAAAAATAGCGAGCATGTATTTTAATTAATAAGAGAAAGGCCAATAAATTGTATAAAGTAGTGATTCATATTTCTTGAACAGCAATAATTAAAACCCTCAATCTCAGAACTGCTAGCTTTCAGCTGAAAGGTAAGGGAATATTTATAAAAGTAGTAATGGTAGCAATTAGATAAATAATTAGAGCTAAATTTAAGTTAAAACTAGATAAAAATTATCACAAACCTCAATTCCCTTTAATAACTATGAAAACTAGCAATAAAGACAAAACTTACAAGCAGATTTGGTTAAATCAAAAGTAGAGAGTGGTTAAAATGAAAATAATCTTGAATAAATCGAAGAACAAATCACTTGCTAACCTTCAAGCTAAAATCCTAAGTTTAGTTAGCCTTTTTTAGGAATTATTTTGTTGAATGCAAATGAAACAAGCCAAGAGGCACTTAAAAACGTCTACTTTATTGTGATTAACTAAAAAGAAGTTAAGATCTAAGATCATTATGAATTTACAGTGAGTTCTTAAGAAGATGAATTGTAAGATATGCAAGATCATTTTTAAGTAATTTCATAAAAAATAGACTACTACTTTACAAAAGCTGAAGAAGGTTTTATAATGTCATATGCTTCTAAACAAGTTAAGGCTCTTCTAAAGTAATTTAAATTACAGTTCTTAGAACACGAAATAAATAAAGAAGCTATTTACATTGATCAAATAATTCCTGAAAAATACACTAAAATCTAGAATAAAATTTAATTAAATTAGCTTATGGAAGATCTTGAAATGAAATAAGACGCTACATTAAAAGAAAAGATAAAAATATTATCCTATTTTAATAATTAATTCTCAACCAATTTAATTATGTGCATTCTCAAAATTGTCTCTCAAGGATTTTTTATTACTTAAGCATTATCATCTGGTTGGAGAGAAAGGAACAGATATTAAACCAAAATTAACAATTATATTAGACAAATAGCTTAATATAATAAAGTTAATGATGGTCCAAAAGACAATCCAAAAAATCAATAAAACAAAAACTAATAAATTCAAAAAGTAATTTAATAAGACTCTTAGACTAATTTAAATAAATTAGAATAAAAGAGTGATTCTGCTTCCTCCCAAAACATACTCCCAGCTGCTGATCCTTAAATAATAAGCAATCAAGAACAAAATAATGAATTATATTTATTAAATAATTAAGAAACACAAAAACTTACAAATAATAATAATAATAGTATCGTTGCTGATTAAGCAGTAATTTAAAGTAGCACTATTAAATGTCCTACTTCTTCAGATAAAGATTCTTAAAATTTTAACCAAAAAATTGATCCCTAATTAGAGAGATAATCTCCTCAACAAATTTAATAACAATTAAACTAATAAATATCCGATTTATCTACAAATTAAAATAACTCTAATTTATTTAACACTAAACACGATTCTCATATTCAAACAAATTTATAAATCTAAAATAATTAATAGTAATAATAAATTCATGAAAGTAAAATGACCTAATCAATAGAAAAATAAAATAAATCTACAAACAGCTAGATTTAAACTAGCGAAGAAAATAAAATCCTTACAACACCTATTTCTTAAGATAGAGCAGCTTCTTAGAGCATTTAGCTTAGAAGTGAAATACAAAATGATCTAAATCTTCTTAAGAGCGGCATTGAGAGCAATTAAAAGAAACTCGATTCTAGTTTTTTACATAATTTGAACAATGGTGATCAAAGTAATCCTTATAGATCTAAATAAATGACTGATCAAAAGGAGCCAGCTTTTGAAAATGAAGATTTGGATATTATCTAAGAAATAAAAAAAGAAATAAATGAAACTTAATAATTATCTGATTCTGTAACAAATTTAAAGGATAATCTTATCTCCTAAGTAAGCCAGTAGTAGCAATTTCTTACTAAATTTGTTGATTAGCAAACAAATACTATATAAAATTTAAGGCAAAAGCAAGGTGTCCTTTTTGAATTCATTGTGAATCTCAACTAAGATACTGAGAATTTAATTTAATAACAATAATAGTAGCTTTCTACATTTTTAGAGGATTTCAATAAGTAAAACTGTATTCAGTAAGAACTAATTATGAATGAGATAAAAATTTAAGATAACAAATTTAAAAATCATTTGTAGTCTTTAGAAAATCTTGCAAACAGAGTGTAATACTCTTAAGAAGCAAAATAAAGTGAAATTCAGCAGTAGTAGCAAGCTATGTAGGAGGCTTCTCGTCTTCTTTTAGATTGTTCTCAAGCTCTGCTCCACAGAAACCCAATGTCTATCTCTTAAATTAGAGAAAGCATTTATTAGCAATCTTTCTTGAATAAGTCTGTTTCTTAAATTAATGATTAAACTCCTAGTTAAGTTTTTAATGGACCTTCTTTTATTAATTCAGGTTATAATTAGTACTAAAGTCACATAAAGCAGAGTAATAAGCACAGTCACTCTGATAATGAGCAATGTGATAAAGAAAAAATGAATAACTCTAATGATAAAATTGAAAGGTCTTAAAAAGATTTTCTTTCATCTTCGTTCCAAAGTCAAAAGAACCAATCACAAATTATCCATGAATCTAATTTTTAATAAAAAAATTTACAAAATAATTTAGAATAAAATAGATTATAATAGAATATAAAGTAGCATGAACTGCTTAATAGTATTAGCAATATAAATTAAAAAAATTAAACCAATAATCCTACCAGAGAGAATAATTAAAAGCAAATTGAAAATTTTAATTAAAGCGAAAAAGCATAACAAATAGAGCAAAAATAGATAAATTCATAGAAAATTGAGAATAATTAATAGCAAATTGTGGTCAATTCAACAAAATCATTCAATACATAAAAAATTACTCCAGAAGCTCAACAATTAGATGTCAGTGATAACTCAAAAACGTAAGGGTAACAAAATAAAATTACTTGTTAGCAACAACAAACGAATAATTAAGAAAAAATAAATTAAAATTCTGATCAAATAAATAAAATTAATGAAATAAACAATTATATTTAAAATATGAACACTCCTAATTCTGATACATTAGAAAGTAATTACAATAATTAATAAAACAAAAGTGATAAAATATCAGTATAAGGCTAAATAAACAATTAAGCCAAATAATAAGACCAAGCAACTGTAGTGAATAGGAAATCTCAAGGTTAGCAAAATAAAAAATAAAATTAGTATGAGAAAAAAGAGAGCGAGTAATAATAAAAACAGTTACCATAAATAGAAAATAAGATCACCAATTCATTTTAACAAAATCAGTACAGCAAACTTCAAAAGAATTCTTAAAATCCTCAATAAAATTAGCAATTTTAATAAAGAGAAGATGAACAAAAATAAAATTTTAAATAAGATAATTAAAAGAAGAATACAAATGTTGATTCTTCCAAAAATCTTTTTATTGATACTAAAAATAATAATACTAATTTAAATTAAAGTTCAATATAGTCATCAGATATTAGTTTTTAGATAAACACGATTATGACAAAGCCTTCCACTTCAGAATTGAGCATTTCTAATATTAAATCAACAGAAAATCTGGCAGATGAAAATATTTCTTCTGCAAAGAGGAAGAAAAAAATGCTCCTCAAATAAAAAATAAACTAAAATATTGAGCCTTTCTAGACCAATGAAGAAATACTCAAAGAAATTTAAATTTTATAAGAAAAAGCTAAATTTAATGGGTTAGATACAAACTTTGAAAGGCAAAATTAAGGCGATAGCACAGAATCATCAGCTATTAAATAAAAAGATAATCTAGATGTAAACGAAAGAGAAAGTAAATCTATTAATTTGAGCGGTGATGTAGTAGAAAACAAAAATTTATCAGATGCTATTTTATAAAATAAAAATATCTAGAATAGTCAACCAGAAAATAAAAATGTATCAAGAGAAACTTAAAATAATTAAAATTCAAATTAGGCATTTTAATCTAAGAACTTATCTTAATTCATAGAAGAGCAGCAAAGAAAAAGAAAAGAATCAATTAAAGATCTACAAGAGAGTTTCTAAAGCAGCAATAACTCTAGCTAAATAATAAAATCTGATAATTTAATCTTGCAAAGCGAGCTGTTTGAGGTGCCAAAGAAGAGTATTTTTGAAGGCAATAGTTTTATGCTAGCTATTTATTAATAGACTCTAGAAGCAGAGAAAAGAGCAGATCAAAATAAGAATAATTGTAAATAGACTTTAAATTATCCTGAATCTAAGAAAATAGCATAAGTGTAAGAAATAAAATAAAAACTGGATAAGATTGAGAATTCATAAAAGAAAATCAGGAAATAACAATCTTAAACAGATCATGAGGAATATAAAAAAAGTGTTGCTTCAAGCAAGGAAGATGAAAATAATACCTAATACTAACTTATGAAGAACTTTGCAGAAGAAAACATGGGTGTAATTGAGGATAGTGAAGTTAAAAACTAGTTCATTTAAAATGACAAGTAACTACTTCGATAAAATCTTTAAGATAAAAAATAAGATGAATATGAAAAATTTGAGGACAACAGTAATACGAGTCAAAGAGAGCTAAATGAAGACGATGATGATGATGATTAGAATGAAGAGTTTGAAGAAGAACAATAGGAACTATCAAACGAACTTAAATAAGAAAGAAGCAAGAGTAATCATAGTGATGAAGTTGAAGACAATTATTCTGGAATCAAAGAGGCATAGTCAGAATAGTAAGTCATTAGCCCTCAAGATAAGGTATAAAAATAATTCTTAAAACCTCCTTCTTCTACTTAATCATTACAATCATGTCCATCTAAATAGTAACTGCCCCCGTTACAAAATGCTCCTTCTTCTTCTACTTTATAGACTTAACAAAATTTAGGCAGTTAATAAGAAAGGAATGGATAACCTGCTATTTAATTAACAGGTTTTGAAAAATCCACCTTATCAGTTTATAAATAAATTCAAGAAAAATAAAATGATTGTTCCTCTTCATAATACACTCTTTAAAAAATATATAATGGAGGACAGAATACATTTAGTAATTATTCTAAACACAATAATAAAAATTCTAATAGGAACAAATCAACTGAGAGGAGTTTTTCATAAAACAAAAACAAAATACAAAATGGAAATACTAACACTTCTAATTAGAGCTACCACCACTCAAATATGCGTCACAATAATTATAAAGAAAACTAAGGCTACACGAATAATAAAAACTCCAAATAATATACAAGATCATAAAGCAGTCAAGAGCATTACTGGAGAGCTCCGCAAGTAGAATATATTGATAAAAGATAGCTAACTACTCAATTGAATCAACAAAGAAAAATGTCTGACCATGTTAATTCCTCTAATTTAGTCTTCGATTCTCAGTCTTTATAGGTAGGAGTTTAATAAGCACAAAAAGTAAAAACAAGCTCATATCCATACTCAAATGATAAAATTGATGAAGAAGAAAAGCTCAACTCTAGTATCATAAGCAGACAAACAGAAGTAGAATACAATAATATTTATGATCTAATAAAGCCTAGGAATAGGATGTCACCAAAAGAAATATCTCAAACTTTAAAGAAGAACACAGAAGAAGTATAGCAAAGGCTAAATAAATGGAAGGAGTAAGAAGAATAGTTATATTATTTAAATACATCGAATTTACAAAACACGAATGACCAAACTTCAAGCGACGTGAGAAAGAAAAAATTAACAAAATCAACAGTTTAAATGCTGATTGTTTTAATCTTTTAACCAAATCAATAAAGAACTGAGATTGTTGAAATAAATTCTGTGATAGTGAATACAGACAGATATTAAACGATAGACGAATTTAACTCACGTGTGAAACAAATTGATACGAGAATCAGCTGTGATAAAGATAATAACTCATATAATGTATTAAAATAAAAAAAAATACCATAGACTTTTGAAGATGTTTTTGCAAAACTTTGCAACTTTCTCAAACCTTATTTAGATAATTATAAATGCTGCATCCTTTATGACCAATAACATGACGCTGAAATTTTATACAATTAATTCATAAACAAAAAAATTATTCCAAACCCAACTGTGCTTGAAATATTTTATACATGTATTTTCTTAGCAGATATATTTCCTTCCTCCCTTAATACAAAAAGCATGCCAGTAAAAAATTACAACCAAGCTATGACACTTCTCAAACTAAAGAAATATTTAACCAAGAAATTAAAAGTAGTTGAAATAAAAAATTTTGAAAACGTTGTAATAACTCTTTTAAATAAAGGCGTAATTATTTCTTCCAAGGATATTAAATGTGCTTTTAGTCTAGATTAGAGAGAGAAAAAAGTATAATAATTTATAACCAATTGCATGGAGTGCTTTGAATAGAACTAATACTTCTTGATTTTAGAATTTTAGCATGGAAAATATGATGCTTATAACTAAATTGAGAATTGTGCAATACACATTTAAATCCTATAGAAAACACCAGGTTTTTCTTTTATACACATTCAAGGAATGTATGGATTTAGTTATGATTTTTATCGCAATGATATCTCAGCATTTCATTTCTTCTTTTAAAGTTACTTAAACGCTTTGAAAATAAATCAAAATTAATTATCTCTGTTTGTGCTAGAAGAAGACAACATCCTTGCAAACCAGGTAATTGAGCTGATGTTCCCAGTGAATAAGAAGCCACAAAAAATAGTTTTATTTAAAGAAGTATAAGCTTAAATATGGTATAATTTAGAGCATATTCTATAGAAAAATGTGTTTAGTTTTGATTTTGAGTAGTTATTTTCTACATTGTGTGGTCAAAGTTATCTTAATAATTAAACTATGCTTTAAATGTGAAAATTATAATTAAATCTAATTAGATAGTATACTGTTATAAAAAATATATATTTATTTTATATTTGTTTTCAATTAGTTTGCATTAAAATCTTATTGTTTATAAATCAATTTATTTAAGTTTGATTAGCTCAGTTGTACAGAATAATAAGCATGCAATTAGAAACATATCATTAATTGACAAAATAATTTTATTTGATCATTGAAAGATTATTTTTGGCTATTTTTTTTTAAAATAGAAGAAATTAATTACAAGATTTGTTTATACTTTATATTTACTTTTAAAATTTATAGCTAAATCTTGCTTGATAAGTCGAATCAAAATAATAAAATAATTCATTAATTAACTTATAAAAAACTTAAATTTCATTTGGGATATAGTATTAATCATTTTCATATCTATGTTAAAAAAGGGGATAGCTGCTTTTATCAATAGATGGTTAAAATTCAGAAAATAATATTTAAAATCTATCTTAATATTTATGAGCAGTGATAAAATTTACCTTTTTTAGAAATTAAAAAAAGACTACTTTTAAAAGAAAGAAAGATCAAAAATATCACTCTATTCTTTTTAAATGGATGAATTTCATTTACTAAATTAAAGATCATAATAAATTAATCATTATTGATTTATTGATTTGATATATTAAATATCATGATTTATATGCCTGAAATAAATAAAAAAACAAACATTGTTAGATTTAATCAAGATAATTAAGCTTGATTACTTGCTTTTTATTATTTCTGTAAGCAAAGCATAAGAAATAAGATATTTCAATAAGATGAATAAGTTATTTATAGATAATCCAAATTTGCTTTGTGGTTTTAAAAAATTGTTAAGATTAATTCAGTAAGTCTATATTTGGACAACATGATGGAAGAAATTTTTATTGATTAGTAATAAAGACTATAAAAATTATAATAAAAAAATACATATTTTTTAAATACTTTGTAAAAATAAATATTCATCTCAAAATTGAGCAAGATAAATATGAAAAAATTGCTATTTGTTAGTTTCTAGTTCTATTCACTGTAAATTATATTCTTTATAAATTCTAAATTGAAATATAATTCTAGTTTGACTTATTGATTTAAGGATTATAATTTTTGTTTACATTACACTAATTCAAGCACAGTATTTACCTCAGTTAAATTTTAAAGAAAGTAAGTAATTAATTTTCCATTTTAAAATATTATTTGTTCTAGATTTATGAGAAATATCAAAATATCTTTCTATTAAACGTACAATTTAATGTAAATTTTTCCGTTTTATTCTTACATTTATGAAAGATATGTAAATGGAATTTAACAGAACTTTATTAAAATTACAATATTATTTGTGTTCAAAATGACAATATGCTTATACTATAAAGTCTTTAAAATTGAAAAATAACAAAGTTTACAATTTACAATTAAAAAACCATAATTAACAAAGATAATAAATTTTTTACATCCAAAATTACTTTTTTACAAACAATCTTTATTTTGCTTTTATTTTTATAATTTTTCTTTTTGTTTTCCTTTTTTTAACTAAGCTCGAACTATATTTTTGAATTAGTAATGCCTATTTATTTCTCTGAGAAAGTTGTTTTTTTTAATAATTACTCTGAATTTTATTTTCAAACAGTAAGCATCCTTTGCTTCAATTTGTTACACAATTCAAATATTTAAATAGAATAAATGATTTTTCTAATAATTTTTGGAAGCAAAATATGAGTTGATACTGTGTAAAATATTGGCTGCTTAATAACATTATAATCATGATTGAAAATGATATCAGCTTTCACAAGAGTACTAAACATATTTACAACATGACCATAATAGAGTATACATTTTTAAAACTTAAAATCAAAAGAGTAACGATAAAACCTTTCGCAAATAAAAAAATAATAGATTTTAGATTAACTTCTTATGTTTAGTTAAAAAAATAAGTTTATAAAATTCATACTATAAATTAGCATATGATATATTCTTATTTGTTAATCTTTGAACTGATTATTTTATGAAAATATTTAGATATTGGCTTTAAATTAGCGTTTTGTCTATAATTAAATTATTTTGAAATTTAAGTAAGTTTTTTGCTATGCATAAATAATGAAAATAATTTGAATTTTTTGTAAGAATTTTTTAATTCTTAATTAACTATAATAGATAAATATAGTATAAATATTAGTAATCTATTTTTATCTTTATTAATTGTAACTATTCAGTAGTTTTGCGAAAGAATGAGATTGACTTTCCCTTCGTTTAATTCAAATGATGTAAACAAAAAAAATAAATAGCTGGATATTCAAATTGAGAGAGATTTTAAACGCCAGTAAGCACTTCTTATTTATTTATGATAATGTGCAAAATTAAAAAAAATACAAAGTCAACACTAATTTACTACATAACTTAGCCTTTCTATTTTAATAATTATCTATTATGCTTAATTAAATAGAAATTGTTACCCACCTTATTTTTTATAATCAATAAATAAATAAATTTTTAACAAAATTAAAGAATAATCAATCTAAAATTCTGTAAGATTTGTAAAAAAGAACTTTCATTTTCAATCTTAAAAAATGCTCAATCCTACTACATCAACTCTTGACTTATTGAAGACTGCTAAAAATTAGTTCTAAAAATATGACACTTAAAAGGTTGGCACAATCACTTCTATTGCATGCATCGATGCTCTCGAGCACATGTTTTCCTAAGAAAGTAAACATTTATTAAATTAAAAGTTAGATTTTTTATATTAATAATTATTAAAATAACAAATAGTGACTCAAACTGAGATTAAAGAAATAAAATCTTCGATTGATGAAAAAGTTGACCCTAAGGAATTTGGCAACTTGGTGATAAAATTGAAGAGTAGCAAAAAGAAAATACCTCCTACTCCATTGGATGAGGAATAGTAAATAACTTTTTTTTATTAATTTCTTAAACATTTATGCAAATTTATTTATTAATTAACTTTTTTCTTGTAAAAACAGCATCATAGAAAATTTTAGTCTACAAGAAATAAAGCTATTAAAAAAATCTTGGGAAAGATTTGATGAAACTGAAGGATTTCTAAATTTTGAGAACACAAGAAAGTGTATTGAATACACCCTCACACACTACAAAAGTATGATAATTACTTTATTTATCTCATTGCCTTTATAAATTTGTACTACCAAACATAGAAAAATATTAATAAGCATTTTTTCCTTTAAATAATTAGACTCAAAGAACAATGACAGTGAAATAAAGAAATTCTTCATAAATAAAGCTGCTGATGGGAAAGAAAAAATATCCTATTGCGAATACTTAAATTTTATCTCACACTTCATTAAATACAGAAAATTGAGTTATAAAAAGCCTACTTGCTCTTGCTTTGGATTTTGATTTTAATAGAACGTTCATCTTGCTTATTGTCTAGTTATATATATTACTATCTACTTCTATCTAGAAACAAATAACAGTCTAAATATATTAATAATTAACTAACCATCCATCCATAAATAACAAATTTTGACATAATTAAACTTTAATAATAATAAAACTATCTTAACCAAAACTTACTCTCTTTTAATTATCTTTCTCCTTCTTATCTATTCTATATTTTATACTTAATGTATGAATACTTCTATTTATTTACAAAAAGCTTTAATATTCTTCCAAAGTACTCTCTTAATTCAAGTATTTACTTTTTATGCGTTAATATGCAAACAAACAAACATAAATATTATCTCTATACTCATTAGTAAAAAAATTTTAATTCCCTTATTTCTAATCTGTCTATCCTATTTATATATTTAATTAATAGCATTTTATTAAATCTAAAATAGACTCTAATCCAGATAAGATTATTAGCTTTTTATAATATAGAACAAATAAATTTTGTTTGTTTTTTACCAACTAAATTTGATTGTTGATTAAAAAACTTTTATTTGTTTTTTTCATATTTAGACTTTAGTAAATTCATATATATATAATTCCAAGTATTCAATCAGTATTTATTTCGATTAAATACTATCCCTAAATAATTCTTACTAAATCTAATTATTTATTAATTTTTTGAAGCACCTTAGCACAAAAGCTGATTATTTTACAAAATTTATACATAAAAAAAAAAGGAAAATGAATGATTTTGATTTGAAATTTAGACTTTTTATGAAAATTGAATTATTTAATTTAAATCTATTTTTTGCATGTTTTTTAATTTAAAAACCTGTAAAGATAGCTTCAAAAAAATGGGAGTAAAATCATTAAAAAATATTAATTTAAAATAAATTTAAATATTTTTAATTAGAAAAATTTATGAATTTTATACATTTCCTAAAATTTACAGAGTTTTTGCTCTTTTCTTGCAAACAATTTGAGTGGTATTTTGTATTATTAAATATGCACAAGATATTTCATGTTTACAACAAACAAGAAAATAAAAATAGGATTAGAACTGATGAAATTGACAATATTCACGTAGATTTTATAATACCAAATAGAGCCAGATTAATTTAACAAGAAAAATGAAATCAAAGTTAACATTTTCAATTGGGCCAAAGTGCCTAAATCCAAAATTAGTTCTTATTTAAATTAGTATATTTTAAATATTTATTTTTTTAATATTTAAGAAAGATAAACAAGCAAAAATACTATTTGAGTCTATCTATGAAGGTAACCCAATCGTGCAAAAAGATTTAAATACATGATATTTATTTAAATTTACTTTTATAAGATTTTAATGGTTTAATAAGATGGAAAGTCTAGCTCTAGTCATAAATAATAAAGAAAATTAAATGAAAATACAAACTCGAAAGTAATTAAATAATTCCTTTCTACCGTAATAATGAATTGATGCACAAGTAGGATTATTACTATTATTTAAATAAACTAATGGTTATTAAATTCTATACTCAATGGTTGAAATCTAAATTTAACATTCTATGGCCTGTATCTTGTAAATTAATATAAAAAATTAATTCATTAAAAATAATAATTTATTAAAATAATAATGCAACAACAAATCATCTAATATTTTTTATATTATCTAACATATATAATATGTAAATAATAAGTGACTTCTATTCTTATCAATTAATTCAAAAATATTCTATTATTATGTAAAATCTACATTTTTGTTTTATTAAAAGGGTCATTAAAGTTCTTATTTAGATATAATCAGATTTTTCAGTACAGTATCTATATCTATTTCACAAGGTCAAATTTATTTTCATAAAGTATTTTTTAATTATTTTTTGTAATATAATAGTTAAATTTATCAAGCTATGCTAGCTATTTTGAATTTTATCTATTTAATTCTAAAATCTTAAGCAGCATATTCATAGACATAAAGTAGTCTAGATATGTTTGTAATAAGCATGCGCGCGCATAATATGCTTAAAGAAATAATTAAATAAATTCTTTAATTAAAGAAAAGAATTTAAATATTTAAATGAGAAATATAAATTTTGTTGGGTTGTAAAATAGAATTTTTAGCAAAAAACAATTAATTTTAAAATAAATATTAAAAATATTTATTACATATTGAAAAGAATGTACTAAATTATGTAAAAAATCTTAATCAAAATTAAAATGAAAAGAATCTAAATTAATCAAGCATCTAAATTTGAATGTAAAAGAAATGTTTCTGCAAAATAGCAAAGATTTTATTTTGCCTGAAGCAGAAGAAGCAACTAACAAAGAAAGCAGTAAAAAATAAGAAGAAAAAGATAGGGAAGATCAATAAATCAAAGTAATTTGGTAAAAAAAAACAAATAAAAAAAGCAATATCCAAAAAGAAACAAAGGAATGCACCATTAAAACAAAAGAGAAAAGTAGCGGGCAGTTTAAGAGCGTTAGAATTCATATTTTTGTGATGCTTTCTATGCCTTTTCTTTTCTTTGTTAGCTGAATTTTTTAAAAGTTTAAAGTGTTTAAAAACAAACAAAACTAGTTTGAAAATTCATTTAAAATGATCAAAATATGCAACATAATAAGCTTCCAATTTTTTACTCAACTAATCAATACCATCATCACACCCTTCTTTGCTCTTCCTCTCTTTTGCTTTAATACATGTCTTTCCTTTATTTCTTTATTTCTTTCTTTCATTTTCATCTATTAATTGATCCTGTTTTTGGATTTCGCAATCAATCTCTTTCTATTTGCCTTTTGATTATTTCATTTTTAATTAATATGTTTGAAAGTGGGTAATTTATTATTTGGCTCTTTTTTTTGATCTTTTTGATTAAATCAAATATATTTATCAATCGATTTTATCTGCTTATATACATAAACTATATTTCATTCACAAATTGAATGAAAATAATCAAAATATATAGATTTACTATCAAACTATTCATGCAAATATACACTTTTTTTTTGCTCTTTTTCAATACTTAATAAAGAAAGAGTCAGATTTATAACTAATTCTTTTCATTTTGCACATTTGTTTCATCCAAATTTTCATTCATTTATCACTCATAAAAAACACTCACTTGCATTTAATTTCCAGAGTATATACACACCTATTTATATTTCTTGATTAAGCTTATGAGACGATTTTTTTGTTTATAATTAAAAATGATTCAATTAAAAGATGGAAATACAATATAATGGAGCATCGGCAACAATGAAGACAAAGCAAGGAAAGAGATCAAACAGCAATAGCAAAGCTAACAGTTGCAATTTATAAACCCAAAACAACAATTTGAATACATAAAATATGTGTGCAGAAGTTAAAAACGAGCTTTCTAACCATGAAATTCTACTTTTAATCGATATTAGAATTAATGAATTAAATTAGCTCTCTAACATTTATGCGATGACTTTTGATTAAACTACCGAAAAAGTTATTGATTTTTCCAACATTGAAATCAACAACGATGACAGATGTATTAAATTGGCTTAGGCTGTAGCTCAGATTAATAATATCTTAAAAAAATACTCCTCTTGTTAATCTTTTTTCATAGTTTATCCAAAGAAATCCATAGCTAGCGTTCTTTTCAGAATATTTCGTTAAAACAAAATCTAAGTACATGAATTAAGTTTTACAAATACATTTATATCATTAGGTTAACTAATGCCAAGTTAATTTCTTGCTGAAGAAGTCATTCTATTCAATTAACTCTCATACTTTTTAGATTTTCAACCTGATGATGAAATAGCCTAAGAGATACTTCCAGTTTACTAGACTATATAAGAAAGTATTAACAGAGACTAAGTGAACACTATACCTAAATCGATTACAAGAAATATAAGCTAATCAGTAGATTTGCATGGCCTTTCTTCATCTGAAATAAAGCAACAACTGAATGGTTAACTATCAAATGATAATAAGAGTTAAATGTAAATCAGTACATGCAACTAGTCAATTATGGAAAACTAAATAAAGTAAGAGAGGAAGCAAGAAGAGTTTACTTAACAATAAAATGAAATAATTTTATCTTCTTCTTCAATTACCAATTAAAATTGTTAAATGCAGCCATAGGCATTATCAAAATCTTCTTCCCTTCTCTCTTCAAATCAAAACACTCCTCCTACTCTTTCATAAAATCAAGTAATGAACTCAGATAATCCCATAGGGTCTTCTACTTAGACTGCATTTTTGAAAACGAACTATTAATAGAATGAATAATCCTTATTAAACGGAAGTAAAAACATTTCATCACTCTTCGACTTAAGCAATAATATCCAATTTAAGTCTAATAATAATTAAACTGCATTCACATAGAATAGCTCATATTCGATGCAACCTGAAAACACTATATTTTCTTCTCTAACTGCCAAAAGACAAACATCATTTTCAGTGGATTCTGGTTCTTTAATTGGAGGATAATCTTCCTTGTTTTCAAGCTTACTGACTAACAATCAAGCCAAATCAAACTAAACAACATAAAATAACATTTCCAACTACACTAGCAATAATTTATTTAAAAATTCATCCAATTTGTTTAATAATATCAATTCCTCACCCCTAGCAACAATCTAAGAATAAAAAGAAAAAACAGAAATGAGTTTAGAAAGAAATTCAAATGAAAAAAGCACAGTATTTTTAAAAGCAGTAAATTAAAAGGATATTGAACAAAACAATAACAATGGATGTATTAGTTCTTCATCTTCGATTTGCTCAAATTCTACTTACTCTAGTAACAAATTTATGAATGAATAGCAATTAAATAATAAAGGAACAAAATTTTCTTCATAGTTTAATTTTTTTATTTTGGTAATTAAATTGATTAAATAAGGATTCTAATTTAAAAAAGAGTGCATAATTAGTTTCAGAATAAATTTAACAATAGAAATTAAACTCAAGTATGGTTAAAAAATATTTGAAATAACTTAAGAAGCTAACAAGAAAGCCCCTATTTCTACAAATCTGGAATGTGATTAAACTACTGCCAACAAAAATAACAAAATGATAAACGAGAATAGCGAATTATCTAAATAATAATTAACTTAAGAGCTGATTTCAAGTGGATATAACCTACCTAATTAAAATCAATAGAATTTATCAAAAAAATAAAAACATATCTAATAATAATGGGCAAAATAAAATCTTGGGTTAGATAAATTAGCACCTACTTAGCTAAGCGTAGCTGATTAGAAACAAAAAATTCAAGAAAATCTGATTTAAAGAAGTATGGAAATACAGTAAAAGCTGTCTAAGAACGAAGAGAATAAAAAGTTAGATATGCTGTTTGTTATCGATTTCGAATGTAACTAACCAGGATATGAAATAATTGAATTCCCAGTTCTTGTAATTGATTTGAAAAAGGAACGTATCATAGATACATTTCATACATATGTCAAACCTACTACTTTTCCTAAAATAAATCCTTACATTTCTAAAATAACTGGCATTTAACAAAAAGATGTTGCGAATGCCCCTTCATTTGTTCAGGTAATTCAAAAGGTAGAGGTGTTTTTATAAAAATACAAGGACTATGAAGGATGCATTTTATATGACTGTGACAGCGATTGCAATTACATGAAAAGCGAGTTTATCAATAAGAATTACATTCCAAGCAGTGATGTTTTCTTTTCATATATAAATCTAAGAAATGTTTTCCCACTTGAAATTAGTGGAGGAGTTATTAATAAATCTCTTTCTCATGCATAATAAGTATTGCAAATGGAATTTTAAGGTTGTAAACATAAAGGAATAGACGATGCTCGTAACTAGGCTTTAGTGTGTGTTGAGCTTGTTAAGAGGGGATTCAATTTTACTTAGTTTATGATCCAACCTTAATTTTTAAAGCAAGATCCAAAATGTTGTGTGAAAAATAATTTATTTAATTTATATGAATATAATACAAAATTCCTCATAATTAAACTTGATATGGCAGTATAAGAATAAGATAAAAGCGATTATTAGATCCCATAAAAAGTATAACCTTCATGTATGCCTAATTAGTCAAATAAATACATGAAATTCACTTGCTTTTTAACAGAAAAAAACCCAGAAATCAACTAAGTTTATAGAATTAAAGATAGCACATTTTATTTTGATTTCATAACCTGTTAAGCCTCAGGATCAAGAGGTGCAAATTTAGCTTTAAGCACTCACCCAAGAAATTTATATTACAGTTAATTACCTTATTATGGATTTTTAGGATCTAGCAACACAAATACGAACACCAACACCAGCAGCAGTTAAAACTTTTAAGCTCCAAATAACGTTGGTAAACATTAAAATTACGGTAAATAAGAAAACCACAAAGCTAACAAATAAATAGATGAGCATACCAAGCAAGTTGAAAAAGCCTTTTACCATCATTTTTCAAGCTATTTAAAAAAGTACAACATCCAAAGAAATTAAACTGCTTTTGTTTTACTTGGCTTTGATAAAAATGAATTTTCTAACTTTCAAAAAGTGTTCAATTTGTAACAATATGAAAAAGAACTTTTCTTTAACGAAAAAATAATATACATTGATGATAGCTTGATTTAGTTTACAGGCTTTTTAGATGTTTATAAGTAAAAAGATCCTTACGGATAAAGAAAAAATTCAGCATGTTTAACTCCATATAAAAGAAAGAGATCGATGAGTGATGATCTTCTTTCTTCATAAATTAAAGTAAATTTAAACCATCCTGTATAATTTTAGGATAACATGGCAAGTTAAAACTCTCAAACAACTATTCCATAAAGAAAGAACAGTATCAAATAAACTAGCTAATCCCCTATGATAAAGCCTGCTAGCACAACTATTATTACAGATCACCTCAACTTAAACGGAAAAGAGGACTAATACACAATTTTACACAAAGGAGATTTATAAATAAATGAAAATGAGAAAAATATTTCTAAAACTCAAAGAAAAAGAAGTGGTAAGGACTTTACAAGTATCCAGGAACCTAAAACTATTCAAAATAAAATAGAAAAGTAACAACAACAATAATAATAGTAGTCATAGTAATCATAACCTCAATTAAATTAAACAAATTTGTAATAAAATACCACAGAGTCTTAGAATTAAATTAATCAATAATAATAAAACTAAACCAATCTCTCAAATACTTCAAATTAAAACACAAATAGCAGCTTTAGCAAAGAATAAGTTTGCCAATTAATTAGAAATGATGAATTCAGTATTAATTTTGTGAATTTTATTTTAGTTAATAGAAAAAAGCTTTAAGAATATTAAGACTTGGCCTATCATTGGCAATATATAAATAACAAACCAAAATGATCAGCTCAGTTACCTTGTTTTTTAAAAATATTGTAAATTAAATAATAAAAACAAATTAATTTGTGTCTTACAAAATTTATAAAAAACTACATAATTTAATAGTCAAAAAAATATTTGTAATCTTTTTCATCATTCAATTTTACCTCTAAGTGTTTGTAAATACCATTAATTTTTTTAATATTTGAAGTGATAAATTTGTCTATTTTTATAAAAAAATCACTGCTCAATATAAAAAATTCAACAAAAAAAGTGATTGGCAAATTTATGTTTGTTTTTTTTGAAAAAGAAAGTAACGAATATATTATTTACATGTTTTTTTACTAATACTTAAGTCTGCATATTACTTTTATTAGATTAAAATTTTACAATATAGCTTTTAGTTTACTTTATTTATTTTGAAACTAAGAGAATTTTGCTTAATGAAATTTTACTGATTTTATTCTTATAATACAAACAAAAATCAAAGGAATAATTAAGCCTAATTAAGTAGGAGAAATAAATATCTGTTAATATTTATATCTAAGCAATATTCATACTTCTAGCTTTAAACTATTTCAATAGACTAACATATTAATAACATGGAGGAAAAAGAAGGAATCAATATTGACTTTTACTTTATTTTGTGGGAGAAGTACAAAGACCTTTATCACTCTAATATAGGAGTCGGATTACCTCATACAGTTGTTTATAGAAATCAATATCCAATAGCTTGGTTTTTTACAAATAAATAAGATCAAATATTAAAAAAGAGAAATGTCAGTCTTAATAATGATGCCATATTTCATCATTTTACTACAATGAAAAAGACTAAAAGTGATGTTTTAGGGTATTTTATTGAAAGCAACCTAGAAGACAACTCTACTTAAATTACATATTTTGATGAAACTAAATTAAGTAATCCTACATTATTAGCTTATTCTTTTGTTAAATAAAATATAATAATCAAATTATTTTAGAGGTATTTCTTGAAAATCCAAGCTAGAGACCAGAAAGAGGTATCCTTTAGCAATTCATTGATCCTGTTGGAGAAAATAATGGTACCTTGCATATCAAATATTATACTTAAAACTAAGATATTTTTTACAATTAAATCAGCCTTGTACAGAGCAAATTGGAGTGAGAGATCTTGTATTATTTCTAAAAAAGTAAACAGGAAAAATTTATTCCATACAAATTTAAATATTTATGAGAGATGCTGCACTTTTGAAGGTCACCATATATTCTCTGATGAATGTAAATAAGCAAAAATTGGATAATAAATAATGTTACTTAACATTTTTTAATTCAAATATTCTTGATAAAATATAATTTATTCTTTAATTTTTGATAAGTATTTTTGTGAGTTAATGATTTTGACTTAAAAAAAATAGCATTTAGTTTAACTATTGCTAATATTTATTCATTTTAATTTCATTTATTGATTGCAGAAACATTTTTTAGCTTTTGTTTGAATAATATATTCTTTAACAATAGGCACAGTTGCAGGAGGGTTACTTCCTGGAGTTATTAGAAAATGCATGGAGAGAATACACTTAGTAAATTTTAATTTTGCTTATATTTTTTAAATTTTAATTAATTTTAAAAGCATATTTTTGCTCTTTCTCATGGTAATTCTCATTTCAAAAGAGCAGACGGATTTTTTAAATAAGATCAAACTGGGAAGGTTTGGTTTTTGTGGAATAACTGTTATAGACTTTAACTTAAAGTAAGATTAGTTTGTTTACTTTGATAATAAATAAGTTACTTATTTTACTTTTATAGAGCTATTATGGATAAAAAAACTATGTGGCAAATACTTTCTACTCCAACAAGCTAAATATGCGGCCATTAAGCTTAGAAATCGACATTAAGGTATTTAATTAGACTTTACTCATTTTCATAAAAAACATTTTTTTGCATAGATACCTAAATTTATAGAAAAAGGAGCTACATATGATTAGAGAAGACCAAATTAGCTCGAAAAAGATCTACTTTGTTAGAATTGTGATGAATTTCACAAACATTAAAATTTTGCTGCTATTTCATACAAATATTTAATTTACAGTAGAGATTAAAAGAATAAAGAAATTTAAGTTTTAAATAACAAATAATAAAATGATTAAAAGATCAAAAAGGATACACTTAATACTACTTTAGAAGATGGAGACGAAAATTTGAAATAAAATAATAAAATACCAGGGATTACAGCTTCTATGGCGAGACTAAACAGCCATGTACTAAAAAATGATGAAAAAGATGATATAGATGATTTGATAGATTAAATAAATAACTAGAGAGATAAAATCGACAATAATACTAAAATTACAATTCCAGAAATTTTTTAAAAGATTCATCCTAAAATGACTGATTACACATATTAATAGATAAAAGAGAATCCAAAATTCTACTCAAAATAATTCTGGGTTTGCTAAAATTGCTATTTAAATTTGATTAGCTACAATCAAGTTGAGAGTGGATGCACCCCTCAATTAAATTATAAGCAAATTATATCATCTTTTTATGATTTTAGACCCAAACCACTCAGAAAAGAGCTGACTAAATTTTAATAAGAGTGCTTTGATATGTTTTTAGACGAAAACAGATATCAGCAAGCAGTTTGGTAGAATTGTACTAAAACAAATAGCATTGAGGCTTACTAAAAAAATAAAAAAAGAGCATTTTAAGATGACTTAGATAAGTAACAACAGGCTGAAAGAAAAAAGAGAGAACAGCAAGCCATTCAAGAAAGAAATAAAGTTATTAAAAAAAACCTGAATGAAGATGATAAGCAGTGGGTAAGAATCAGCAATCTTAGAGAAAAATAAAAAAAAATATAAAATCATTTAGATTTAATAATCAACTAAACATTACAAAACTCTTTTTCCCATAGACCATCCACATCTGTAACAACACTTTCTAAAAATAATAACACAATTATGTTATAAAGCAACCCTTTGACAGAAAAATATATAGTCAAAAAAGGCCATAAAAGATCAGAAACTAACGATGCCACGATTAGCTAAAGATTATCTATGGATGAAGAAGAAACTTGTAATAGTCCAACATAAAATGCTATGTCTTAGAATGGATTGATTTCAATTATTAAATAATAATCCAAGTAAGATGAAATTTAGGAAGAGTCTTTAATGCGAACAAGTTCTTATGAACCTTATGGTTCAACTCTTCTCAAGTACAATCTCAATAATTTAAAAGAAAAAAACCAAATTAATAATTAAGAAAATGAGCATCATAATAAGTCTCTTAATAAAAATAGAAATGCACATTCAGTTCACCAAATTTAAAGAAATTAAACAGAATTATTTAAGCTGCAAAGTCCAAAATTAACTAGTGGAAAGTTCGTATTGTATTAACCTAGAAAAAATGATAAAATTAAACAATTTGAGTTGAAAAGAAATCCAAGTCTAAATTATGATTAAAATAGTTAACAAATTCAAGACCCAAAGTAAAATAAAACCCTAGTTAATTAAAATAACTCATAATAATAAGATAATGTTAGACCATCAAGCAGTTATGATACTAAAATAAATCTTTAAGATGTAAACAATTTTTTGCGCTCTAAAACTCCTTCTAATTCATTTGGAAATAAAACTTATTACTCAAATGCTTAACAATCGATGAGCACTAACATTAGTTAAAGATAAACCCCGAAACATCTAAGCCAGCATGCAGCTTATTTAATGTCACCAAAGTATTCTCCATAAATTCCAAAAGACCTTCTAAGTGCACCAACATCCAATAGATAGTCCAATTCAAAAAATTCAACTAATCTTAAAATTAAAAAGAAATAATTTTAAGATATTTATTTAGATAATATGGGAAATAATTTGACTCTTAATTAAAACTATTTAGGAATAAAAACTTAGGACCAAACAGATATTTAAGAAAACTAAGACTTATAAAACATTATAAATCACTATGCAAATAATGCAGACCATTAAAATAATAAATAATTATAGAATTAAAGCTAGATAAATCGATTGTAAAATTAGGAAAAGTATAACTTAAATCTAACTAACGAAATGTAAGAATATATTTAAAATAATGAAAACTAAGAAAAATCAGAAAATTAAGATCATTTGAACAGCTTTTAAAAAATATATCTTTAACCTAAACAAAATGTTATTGTTAGAAGCTTTTAAAATAAAAAACAAAAGAGTTGTTCTCAACATAACTTCTCAGTGGCCAACCAATTCAGTCAAAATTAAAATAAATAAATTTTAGAAAATAAAATCCCACTTAATAATAATAAAACAAAAAAATAATAAATTATTTAGGATTTGTTTCAAAAATACAGCATGAACATTAAAAGTACTTTGTAAAACAAAAACACAAAGTAATAAATACCTAAATTTCAAAACAACTATTGACTGACTCTAAATACCTATTCGGTATTAAATTTAAAATTAAATCAGATTTGTTTTAATAAATCTTTATTTTTATTAACAAGCTAAATTACTATAAATAATAACAAACTTCTGTTTTATAAAAAATTTATTAATATAAAATTGTGAGCTTTATCTACATTCTCCATATTAAACATATCAATCTCATTTTAATAAAATTAAATATTTTATAAAAAAGTTTAATATTAATTTATTATTTTTTTTAAAAAATACTCTCCATGATTATCAAAACATTTTCTATAGCTATATAATGCATCATTTTTTTTAATTTGATTTTGATAATTATTTTTATTATGTGCTAATTACTCAATTATAAATTAATAAATACAGCAAAGTATTAAAATAAATAATTAAATTTATTTTAAAAACTTTATTGAAAATTATATTTATTATAAAAAAGCTTTGTTTTCAATGATAAAAATTGATTCCAAATTTTTTATTTTATCTATTTTTATATATTCTATTCTAAAATTGTTATTTTAACTTTAGTTTTTATTTATTAAATGACTTTGCAAAATATAGTCATATCAAAATAACTAGAATATTTTGTATGAAGAGATTAATTGAAGGTCCGACCTATTAGAAATACCGTGAATATATTAAAAAATATATAATTTTACTTAAAACCTTTCAGTTTATTACAAAATTCTTCATGCAAAAGATATTTATTATTGTTTGATTAATTTAAAACAAATTTTATAAACTCAAGTAATTTATAAAGTTTAATTTCATTTTTAAAATTAATTTATTTTAATTTGATTATTGATGGAAGCGCTTGCTATATATTTAGATTGCTTACTGAGAACTGTAAAATGATATAAATTGTTTATGGATACTAAATTCTATGTTATTTGAATAAAATTTAAATTATTTATTTTACATGATAAATAACCTTTGATAAAAATTGTGAACAAAAATTTAGAATCAAAATAATTTAATTTCACAAACGCTTCAATTACTAATAGTATTATTAAATAAAATAATAAAGAGTATTTTTTAAGAAAGAGTTAAAGAAGATATATCACAAAAAATAGCCTTAGTTAATAGCAAATAAGAAGTATAGATAGGTATTATGGACATAGAATAAGAAAGAGAGAAGAAGTAAAAATATTTATGCAAGGAAATCTTAGATAAGAACTATGATTAAAATGAATTTGAAAATTTTTGCAGAGAATCTATGATGAGTGCTAATTTTGGTGGCGAAAGTAAAAATATTTTGATTAAAAATGAATTATTTTCTAATACACTTTTTAAATAGTTCACATAGATATTGATAAATTAGATTTTTTAGAATTGAAGTTGGTAAATTTCCTTTTTTTTGTTTTCTAGCTATGGTTTATATTTGGTATTTTTTAATATTTAGATTGTGAAAAACTTCCAAAAGTAGGCAAAAACATTAGATGAATAAAGAGAATAAAATGAATTATCGCAATAGGTAGCATATGATGAGAATTACAATATTTATTAGCAGTAAAATGAAGGATAATATGAGTAATTTTAGGAGGTAGATCATATTGAAGAATAGCTGCATGATAATTAAGTAGATCATATTGAAGAGCCATAGCAAGATAATTAAGAATATCAATAAAATGAAAATTAATACGAATAATAATAAGTCTAAGAAGAAATGACTTATAATTAAAGCGAGGATACACAAAATAACTAACATATCGAAGAGTAAGCTACTGAAGCTCATGTAAATGGATAAGAAGAAGAGCATGAAGAGGATCTTTTTGAAAAATTTGATGTTATGTAATGCCAAAAGTAGCTAGTAAACCAAAGCGATGAAAATTGTGTTAGAGACAGATCGTCTACTGATATAGCATTTGAAAAATTTCAGTAAAACCTAGTATCTACTCCAAATAATGACTTTTAATCAAACATTTGGCAGATGCCTGATTTTTCAGACAATAAGATTCAAGCTCAAGCTACCTAAAACAATTAGACTTCGAGTTAAGGATAAGATCCCTTTTAGTATGTAGGCTTTGATTCATTTGACAAGTAGAATCCTTAAAAAGAAAAAAATTAAGATCAAGTTGAGTAGATAAAAAAAAACTCTATCTCAAGTAAATAAAATCAGTAGCAAGTTTAATAAGCAGCAAATAAAACAAAAGAAGATTCTAGCGTTTAGAGTGATTAGAATGCAGCTTCTACAAGAAATAGAAGCTCTGCATCAAATACAATAGACTCTGGACTTGCAAATAATCAAGCTGATGTTAGAGAAAAGAAAAGTAGTAGCAATGCTTCAGTTGATAGCTCTTAGCTGCAAGAAATAGAATTTTAAAAACAAATGGAAGAATTTAAAGCAAATGATTTTAAGACTTTGAAATAGCTTAACTTGTACAGTGCAGGATAATAGCCAGAAGTTATTGAAAGCAATAACGTAATTAAAATCTAATGCAAAAGATTGGGCTAAAGCTTAATTTCAACAAAGAAACAAGTTAATGTTTATATATCGAATGTTAAATAAGTGCAATCAGGTCTATTTGGATCTGTGACTACATATTATGTAATTCAGACGAAGCCTTTCGGTTGGGAAGTTAGTAGAAAATTAGAAGATTTCTAATGGCTGTAAGCTATTTTGACAAAAATGTATCCTGGAGTGGTAATTCCAAAATTAATTTAAGCCAAGAAAATAAAAACGGAAAAGCAAGAAAAGAACAGAAAAACATATTTAGAACATTTTCTAAATTTATTGGTGCAAAATAAAGATTTGAAGAACAGCAAGTTTATATTAGATTTCCTCTTTATAACTGATGAAAAAATATTCAAAGAAAAAATTAAAGAATCAGATAAATTTCCTAAGCCTAAGAACATAGCTTATATTCTCAATCATGACGGTTTTGTAAGAATTCGTCTTTGATGATAATTTTTAGTTCAATATCAAACAAAAAGGTTTATCTTTGTTAAATTGAAATTATTATATATAGGTCAGATTAGATTACAGTAAATTAGAAAGCAAAGCAGTTGATGAAGCTCTCAATACTTATTTAGATGTGAATGATGGTTACTACAAAAGGCTAAAAAAGCTCTCTAAAGATTTGATGAGCCAATTACAAGTTGTATCAAATACTCTTTTTGATATAGGTTCTACTTTTACCAACATTTACCAGAACACAATTCATTTCAAGCAGCAAGTATAAAATCACAACCACATATAAGTAACACAATAAATATATGTTTTTGCATTACATAAAACTTAATTTTTGAAATACAAATTTTAGTTTGATTAAATTTTGGACACATATAAAATAATGAACAACATAAACATGATGCAAGCGAATAGCATAAAAGATCAGATTAGGAGTATAGAGAATCATTACTACCACTTTTTCAAATTCTAAAAAGAGAATAACTTTTCTATTAAAACACTTTCAAAGTTGAAAACCTAAATGCAAGACGAATATGTAAAAAAGATAAGTAAGAAAAAGATATTCTTAATTTCTTGTTTATTTTTTATGAAAAAGACCAATTTTTTATGAAACATTTATTTTAAAAATAAATAATGATTTTATAATAAAAATATAATTTCAGGTAACAAAAGTATGCTAACTAGTTTAAAAAAAACTTTCTCTTCAAATGGAAATGAATCAATAGATATCCCCTCTAAGGTAACAACAAATTACATTTTAACTCATAAATTTATATCGAAAATGACAACCATCAAATTTTGATAAAAAGGAACCGGAAGTTTTGAAAGATTAGATTGCGTTTTACACCTATCAGTTGGACAAATAAATAACGAGCTAGTTCTATGATAAATCTAGGTCTTATGCGAATGAATTTGGAATGTATGCTAACCTATCGCAGTGTTTTTAATCAGAAGTATATTATTTTATTTTTATTTTTTCTTTCTTTCTCAGTTAATAATTTTGTTTAATTGTTTATTTTTTTATAAATTTTCGTTTGATTCTGATTAATTTTCAAAATTTTTCGAATTTTCTTTTATTTTAATTTTAACGGTTTATTTTTTATCTAATTTTTTTTATTTAATATAAATTTTATGAATAAAAGATGAAGCTGTTTTGGCAAGATGTTTTAAAATCGTTGGAGCTGGTGAAGCAGTCTTGTTAAGGGAAGAAAATGGGTCCTCTAAAAATAGATATGATGAAAAAAATAAATTGATACTTTAATTTATTTGTTTAAATAAATATTCTTCGAGTATTATTATACTTTTTGTAAACCAATAAATTATTATTAATTGTTGTTGATGTTATTTATGATACACTTTCAAATAGGTTCATCTAATTTGAATTTGGTTTAGATAAAATTATTTTGCTTTTCCTCTTTATCGAATTTTTAAAAACTAATTCTGTAACCGATGTGAAGCAACCTGATAAGGTTAATCTTTAAAAAACTAAGGAATTAGCAAACATTTTTTACCTAATATTTTATTTTCCTTCACTTTCCAATTTTTAATTAATTAATTACTAAATGATTTGTTTATATTTATTTCTAAACACTTTTCATAATTTTATTATTTCTTATTAATTAATGAAATAAAGATATTTGCTAATATGAATTAAGAGTATTCAATCATTTTTTAATATTTTATCTATAAAATTTTATCAGAGTTTGCATTTTTTTTAACTCATAAAAAGAAAACTGAATGAAGATAAAAGTAAAAGCTTAAACATAAATTTCTTTCATTCTTTTTAAATATTTAAGCATTCTTTTTAACGCTTTAAATATGAACATCTAAACTATTGAATAAAAAATATTTTCTAAATTAATCTAAAAATAATTTTAAAATTGTACAATTCTAATATTTAATTACATTTAAATTCATCAAAATACCTATATCTAGATATAACTCTTATTTAAAACAGATTTAGTTAATAATTATGTATTTTGAAAAAATTTTTTTTATTTGATTTAAGATAAATGATTTATGATTATCTTAAGATCAAAATTTAAGAAAAATAAAAGAATAAATATATAGATCAAGTTGAGAAATTAATCATTTAATTTTTATAATGAAAAGTGTTTTCTTATTTTGTTAAAGACAAATTATTTTTAATCGTATTAAGATAATATTTTAGAAAAAATTATAAAAATTTTAAACTATTTTTTATTTGATATCTCAAAAAGAACATTATAAGTAAAATTAAAAAAGAAAAATATTATATAAAGTTAAATTTAAAAATATAATATTTATATCCTATATATATTTCATTATTTTAACTATCAAAAGTTGACTTTTCTCATAAAATTTGAAATTTTACGATTAAGAAACTATTCATTTAAAAAAGAAAATCATTAAGATTTATGATAAAATAAATTAAGATTTGTTATCAAACATTCCTTTAATTTAAAATCTTAAATTGAATATATATATTTAAAAAGTAAAGTTATTTGTAATATTTTTGATAGCAGAAGGTAATTGTAAAGCAAACTTCTCTAATTTATTAGTTTGCTTTTAAAAAATGAATTCGATAGCATTTTAAATTAATAAACAATAAAAAATATTTTTAAAGAAAACTAAAAATGTTTTGATGAGCTATTTAAATTTTTGATATTAAAAAATGATGCTGCAAATTTAAGGGATTAATTATAAATTGCTTAGTATTTATAATGAGCAACAAAAAATGCTCATATATTAAATTGCGTTATTATTGTGAAAAGTTAAGTAACTTTTTTATGTATAAATTATAAAGATATTATTTATAATCTTATAAAAAATATTTAATAGCATTTTTAAAAAACATCTATTTGTTTATCTGAAAACTCTAAAAAAAATGTTGTAACTATAGTTATCTTTTCTAAGCTAAAAATCATGCTAAAGAATTGAAAATATTTAAATTCATTTTTATATTAATAAAAAGCTTATTTATGTTTTTATTTAACTTTTAGGATATTTAAGTGAAATCGGTTTATGCTTTAAAAATGTAATGAGGTTTATTAATTCATGCAATTTGTTGTGCTTTAGTTTATTGATGTGATTTTTAATTTGTTGCTTCTAATTTATCATTTGATTATTTTTTACTTTCTTAATTTATTTGTTTTATTTTTCTTCTTTTATTTGTAATTTATTAATTTTATTTATTCTTTTATAATTTTTCTTTTTATTTTTTTGTGATAAGGTGCTGTTTGTGTTCTTTTTAGATTGCTTTTCACTTTATGGAGATTGAGATTACATCGAGATTTTAGCATGTCGTCTTAAAAATTCCTAGGTTTAAAAAATACTTTTTATATATTTGGTTCTAAAAGAGAATTTTTCTATCTTCTTAGAGTATAGATTTATGAATTTGTGTTTATTTTGTTTTGATAATTCCACAGATAAAAATCTGATTATACAAATTATATAAAAATGTTCGTCTATCTCAGTATGATTAAAAACTAACTAATTGAAGGGTTTATAGTGTAATCCATATAGTTTAATTTAACTCTCGCTTTGACCAATATGGAGTTTATCCATCTTGGTCAAAATAGATTAACTATATTATGGGTTTAAAAACTTTTATAGATGTTGGAGAAGATAAACATTTAGATATAACTTGTTTTTTTTATATAAATTAATTTTTCCTCTATTTTTCAAATTAATTTTGTTATTAATTATATTTTTTTTCACTTTACCTTTTCACTTTGATTTTTGATTAGATTAATTTTCTAAGTGATGATTAAACATTCAATCATCATTTCCCCCCCCAAATAATATTTAAATTAATAAATATTTACTCAAATCAAATCTTTGATTTATTCAAAAAGTACAAACAAAATACACTAAAATTTACTTTTTTCTTTTGTTATTAATATAAATACTTTTTTTGATCAATTTTTCCTCTAAAGATAAAATAAAAAATGCTTTGTGTTAAAAAAATCATTTGTTAAAAATAGAAATATAAAAAAGATATGTATTTTTATTTGAGAATCTATTAGAATTTTGTTTTACTACTAAAAAGAAAAAACAAATAATGTACAATTTTTAATAATTTAATGTAAAATGATTTATAAGATATTTTAATTTATACCATTTTTTAGATTTTGATGATTTTACGAAAATAAATTTTAATATGAATAAAAAATAATAAAAGTCCTGAAATACAAATAATTGTATTTGTTAAGTATAAATTAAGAAATTTATTTTTTAATTTTGTTTTCTTCAAAAATAATTATTTCTATTTATCTATTTTTATAAATAAATCAAAAATTCATTATTGAAAACAATAAACAATATTAGCCTGAATTGATTTGTTTTATGAGCAAAGTATAATTAATCATATATTATAAAAATATATTTTGAATGAAGCTTTAAATTTTGAAACTCATTTTAGAGACAATAAAAATAACAGATACAAAGATAGATAGATGTTGCCAACAAAAGAATTATATGATTTATTAATAATAATAAAATAGTAAATAAAAAATAACAATTTTTTCAATGGTAGATATCAACAGGTGGCCTAATTAATTAAAATAATGATAAGATAAGCATAATAAATCAAATTAAAGAATCTTTACCAAAATTAAGTTACGTTAGGGACTTTGCCACCAAACTTTTATTCTAACATTTCAGCAGGAATCTTTTCAAGTATTTTATGATATTTATCTTTTTTAAGCATTGTAATTTTTTCGGCACTTTCGTGATCCATCATAGCACTGACAACACTCCAAGAAGCATTTAAACCAAAGCTGGGATTGAGGATGAAAACCTTATCCATACAAGCACAATAATTAATAGACATCGCGCCAATAATCATTTTCAAAGCATTAATGGGAAGATCGAAAAGACCCATAGCACCAGTATCAATAATGAAAACCCAGTTTTCAATATGGTAATTGACGAACATATACTTTTTGATCATGTCTTATAATACGCAGAGAGCTCTCATTACATTCTTTTCACCTTACTGTTTTTATTTATAAATGATTAATTTTATATAAAGAAAAATGCATGTGTGTGCTTAGTTATATTCATTAGAAATTTATTTATTTAGAATAAATTTTTTGATTGGGTTGGCAATATTTTTATTTAAATCTAAAAAACTTTTATTTAGTTTTATCTTCTATTTTTTTTACTGTTAAGTTATTCTATTTTGTATTCATTTAGTAACTACTAACTTTTAATTATACCCTGAAATTAATTAGATTTATTGCTTTATTTTAGCATGAATTTTTCTATTTTATTTGAAAAACTTTAAAGTTTTTTAAAGCGCTTCTTACTAATTCATTTAAAATTGTTATCGCTTGCTAAATCTTTTATTTTAAAGTCTATTTTACCTTTTTGACATTAATTTTAGTGCAATCAAGAACAACAACAGGACGGTATTAAATATCTCTACCTAGGAGATAAACGAAACCACTTTCTAATAGTTTCTTAGATTCTTCATCTATGGTGTGCATTTCAACATCGTTTCTCCAGGCAATGTGCTCTTTTGTTTGCTATTTTATTAATGAATGATATTTAAATATTTTTATAAATGATAGATTTATATAATTTAATATTTATATATTCTTTAGCACCATTTATTTTTTTCTCCTTATTTTCTTTTAAAACGTTCTTTCTGCTCTTTTGAAAAGTATAAAAAAATGGCTAATTACCTTAATACATTTTGGCATATCGAATCTGGCACTATAACACATCTTTAAATTATCAACATCAGACCAACTGTTTAGAAAAATATATGAATTAGATGAATACTTTTTAAAAATTTGCATTTGAGCATCAAATAAATTAAAACTATCGTCTAAAAATATTTTGAGAGAGTTTTCCTTGAAATGAAATCCAACTAAACAAATTTTACTCGCTTGGAAGCTTAATTTCTTGGTCTTTTTCTAAAACCTACTTGAATTGAGCAATGCCTTATTACTCAAAAGCAGAGAATTAAGTATTATGATAAATCTTTCTGCCTGCCTTCTTTCCTTCACCATGGAGAATATATTTATCTATTTAAAGGAGAGATGAGTTGAGTGAGTTTAAATATGGAATAAATTGTTTTATTTGTAATTTAATCATTGAAAATATAACTATTTATATACCTTCATGCTTGATTTTGGTATAATCTGCAGGAGGTCTTAAATAAGAAGGGTCGAATCCAACAGCAGGATCAATATTTTTAACTTCTTCCATATTCTTTCTGATATATTTTTGATGAATGAGTGTTTATTATTTGATGCTTTTATTTCTTTCTTTCTTTTTTTTGGATAAATTAAAGAAAATTAAATTTTTTTTAATCAAAATTAAATATATATTGTTTAATTCTTTGTAAATATAAAGCAATACCGTGTAAGATACGCTATTCAAAACTAGTAACTTAATTGGCAGTATTAGAATAGAACCAGTTAATTGAAATAAATTGTTTTGAAATTTCAATATTTCCTCATTCTATTTCATGAAATGCAATTCGTGTCACAATAATTTACTCATTTTATTTTTCTCAATTACCTGCCTGAGTCATCAAAAATTTTTAACAATTAAGCAAACAAATATTCATTGATGCGCTATCTCCTAGCGTAATAAAATAAAGTTAAAAATAACTAAAAATCAAAATTAACTTAAATTTTTTGATCCAGCAAAAATAAATAAACAACCATAAAAAAAGTAGAATTGTTTTTTTATTTTTTCTATTTTCACAAAATTTTACAAGTAAATGAATTTATTAAACAATTATAACAAAAAAATGATGAATGATAACTCCTACATTAAATCCGAGAATTAAATTATTCTTCTAACTAGTTTCAATATAAATAAAACAAAAACAAAATTTATAAAATATTCTAAATTTAATATAACTAAATCATAAATTATAATATAAACAACCTCAAAAGCTATTCTAGAATAATATCAGTTTATTTCTAATCAGAAAAAAATTTATAATATGAATAAATATATTAATATTTGAATAATATAAAAAAATACTTTTAATGTGATAAACTTCTTGCATAGATACGTAATAATATTAAATGACTCTTATACATTTATTTTTAACTTCATAACCCGAATCGAAATTTTTTTTTATTTATGAATTAACTTAAAAATATATTTGATTAAGTCTAATAGCTTAAAATTTAAAAGACCAGAAAATAACAAACAGTTCAAAATTTAGTTTAATAAAAAATTTAAGTTAATTTAACAATTTTATTTTTTTTAATTTTATCTAAATATTTTATTGAAAGAATTAAGATAAATCATAACATTTCTTTTCATAAAAAAAATTGTTTATTTTATTTATAAATTATACTTAACTATCAATATAAATCTATTTATTTATTAATCTAAAATGATTTAACTTAAAAGTTATAACATAAAATTCCAAAAATTAATAAAGAATTTTCCATATTTAATTACTTTAAAACATTTGTTTAAAATATTTTTTCTTTATTTTTAAATTAATTGATTGTTTAATATTTCCCATTTTATTAAATATCTTTTTGCATAAAATTTAATAAATTAAATAACTGAGTTGTCAGAAATCGAATTGTAGTCATATAAAACGGGTGATATGGTATTTAATAAATTATCAAAGTCTATATGTTAATTCATTTTATATAATAATCATTATTAATTATTTAGTCTTTTTAATATTCCTCTAAAAAAATTTAATCAGCAAATGAGAATATGTCAGTTTATAATTCTTCTTCATAAATATTTTCATATTTTTATTGATGTATATGAAAACTTCTTATTAATTTAAAATAACATAAGTAGATAAATTACATAAAATAATTTACTCAAAAAATATATAAAAAAATAGATTAATTTTATCTATTGCAATTATTTAATTTTCATAAAAATATTTATTATAGGTCAAGTGTGTAATAATATTTTTATCAAGAAATGTAATAAATAATTATCTACAGTTTATAAGAGGAATTACAAAAAGGTAATAATTTATAAGTATATTGTTTTATTTTTGAACTTAGAATTTAGTTTTCAAACAAAAATAATTTAAAAATATAATCATTTTAAGAGTTTTTATTAATTTATTTTTATTTTATTTTACTTTTTCTTTAACATTTAATATTTTATTATTTTTATATGAAATTTTTTTCTTTGTATTTTGTTATTGATTAAAAATTGTTAACTTTGTTATTAAGAAATATTAGTTAAATATTATAAGCTTCAAGTTGGAAAAGAGATATGAACAGTTTTAATTTAATGTGCTAAATGCAACAAATTTTGATATATCCATTGTATAATTGTGGTATAAAATGGTTGGTGTAGCTATTTTTAAATGAGAAAAGAGAGATTTTTAAATTAATATAATATTATTTTTCTAACATTATTTTTAAGATCGATTATAAAGATTAATTTCCTAAGGAATGTAAATTTCTGAAAAGGTAAAGAGAATTTAGTTTAGCTAATAATATTTTAATAGTAATTAAAAGAAAAAAATCTAATTTATTTTAGCTTTATAAACATCTAAATACTCTTCTACAGAAAAATAGGCAGAATTAACAGTAATAATATCTTTGCCTATAAACAACTTTGCGCATATGATGTTTAATTATTTAATTAAGCAGTTTAAAAATTATTTTCGGTGCAAAGATTCTGTAAGTTAGAGGAGTATGTTGGGATTAAAAACTTTGAAGAGCCAATAAATATGATATTTCTTTTACTTAACTAATTTTAAAATATTATTGTTTGTTAATAATTATATTTTTTTGACTATTATTTATTTAATAGAAATTATGTGTTTCTTTTTATCGTTAAATATTTAATTATATGATATTCATCAAATTTAGAAGTCCCTCAATTAATATTTCTTATTAAATTTAACAATAATATTTATTAATTATTGACTTGCTTGTCAATTAGCTTTTGTGAAGTATGTTGATTTTTATAAAAAGAAATTCTATTTTATTTAAAATATTACATAAAGAAAGAGTTTTCTTTTTAACTTTTTGTATTAAATTTATTTTTATTTTTTTGTTAAAATATTTTAATTAAAAATCAGGTTTTTAAAAAATAAAATTAATTAAAGTAAAACAAATAAAATAAAAAAACAAAAAAAATGTTTTTTTTTTTAAATATTAAATAATTTAAAATAAATAAATAATGAATTATTTTTGAAATAGGTTATTTATGGGTAAAATAAAAATAAAAGAAACAAAAAACATAAACATAAAATGAATAAATAAATGCTAAGAGCTTTAAGAAATACATGTCTAAGCTTAAGATGAATGGAATAGCTATACATGAGAGACCTACTTTTTTAATAGCTAATAGAAATTAAATGAAAATGCAAAAAAAAGGAATAGGTTAAAACGAGATTAAAGGATAACAAAGAAGGGAAAAAGGCAAATTTAACAGGGTAAAAGATACAACTAAATTTTTACTTGAGAAAAGAGCTGCTTGAAATAATTAAGAATTTATTAAGAAAAAAACAAAGAAAAAAGACAATAATCACATATTTTTACACCAATTCAAAATGCCTAACAAATTGTGGAGAACTCACCCCAGAAACTACGGTAAAGACTCTAAGGAATGCAGAGTTTGTGGTGCCAGATAAGGTCTTATCACCAAGTATGAAATGATGACTTGCAGAAGATGCTTCAGAGAATAAGCTCCTCACATTGGTTTCGTCAAGGTAACATATAGCAATAACAAAATAATCAATCATATTTAATTTTAACCGATCAATAAATAAATTATCATTCAATGAGCGTCAATTAACAAAACGTTTTACTAAATTAATCACCACCAAGTATTAATAGATTAAGTTAATAATAGAATTTAAGTTAGTCCCATAGTTTGTCTAATTATTTGAATTTTCATTCTGCCTAATAAAGCTGTGAACATTTTAAAATCATCCATAAATAAAAACCAATTAATTGATTGATCATCAATCAAAAAGTTAATTGCGAAATAAATTTAACTTAAGTAAATCCATTTTAATTTAGCTAAATTGTTAGCTTGGTTGACTACAAATGAACGAACAATCGTGGAAGGATTAATAAAACCGAAGGCCAATGTCAATAATTATTTCAAGCTTAAAGTTAAAAAAAGAGCTTTTGTTAGCTTTTTAAACTGAAGTTCTTTGCTTTTAGAATGAGCGTAGTAATTAATAACTTGAGTAAAAAAGAAATGAATAAAGTTTCATGTACGCATGTATACTTTGAAAGAATAATTTAATATTACAAACAAATGAACAGAGTTAAGCAAGTAAAAAAAGGATTAAGCAAAGGATAAAAATACTAAGATAAAATAGCAAATTATTTAGAATCAAAAGGAAAAGGAAGTGGAATGCACAAAAATCAATAGAATTAGCTATTTATTTGATAGTAGTAGAATAAAAAATCCATACCGCATATATTATTCTCTGCATAGAGTAATTAACTTATGTATGGAGAAATAAAAATACCATTTCAATAATCCCTATAATATTTTGATATAATTTAGGATTCGCTAAATGGAAACAAAATAATAACCAATCAATTTTTGAATCAAAAGCAAACAAATATTTAGTTTATTCGTAAAATGATCAATTGCTCATTTCACTTCAAATTATCCTAAATCCTTTCTTAACCTGTTTACAAGTCAATTTGATGGATTTTTAAAAGTGATATTACAATCTTTATTTTTTGGCAAGAAAAATAAAATAATTAGCAAATAAATAAATAAATATTTGGTGCCAAAGCACTCATTTAGAATGATAATTTTGATTTAATTTTAGAATCTTAGTTTATTTTTAATTTAATGATAATTATTATTACAAACAGTACAGATGAAGAACCTTATGTAACGGAGATTAGCAAAAATTTAAAATATACTCAAAATATATCTATTGTATGTGAATAATAGAAATATAGATTTAAATTTAACTAATTGCTTCTTTATGTAAGCTAACTTGCATAATATATTATTACATATAGATAACTTTTTATTTAAATCTGTTCTAACTTAATTCATCAAAATCATTTCAAAAAAACAGAATTTCTCTTTGTTTTATTCACCAGCATTTTCAATCCTACTTTTGGTGTATATAAAATTTATGTTTCTCTCTCTAATTCATTTATAGTAATTACTTAATTAATTAATTTTCTACCAAACCACAAATATTTTTATCACTCCTCAATATTCAAATGCAATAATATTCAGCTAAATTAAATAAAGCAAAACAAAATACATTCACATTTCTAACAATTTTAGACAAATTGCATTAGAAAGCAAAATTAACTAATTTCTTTCTTAAATATATTAAAACATCTCAACAAAATATTTTAACAATAAATAAAATCAAATTATTTTAATCTATTTTTACCAAAATATAATTAAAATATTTTACTACAAATAAATTAATTCTATAAATAAAAACAATACATTTTTGTTCAAAAATATTTAATAAAATTTAAATTCTTATTATTACTATTTTATTTTCATTCTTTATTTATTTTTAATCAATTATTTCAAGATAATTTTAAAACATATTATTTTACAACCAAGTTTTTTTTTAAGAATTATTAATTTTAATAATCTCATTTTATTCCTCAAAAAATTCTATTTCTAGAACCTTAATAAATATTATTTAATTAAAAGCATATAAATCTTCACCAATAAGATATTTTATTAATGTGTGATTTTAGTAATTGCTTTTTCTTCATAATCTAATTATTTTTTTTGGAATTATTTTTAATCATTCTTTAATTTGGAATAAACAAACAAATTTTAATATGATTTTTAATATTTCACTAAGAAAATATTTCCTTTTTAAATTGAAAAAATTAAAAATTACATCTTTGGTTTTTAAGCAATTTAATAATTTTGTTCGAATAATTTTTTGTTAAATGAACAAATTAATAAAATTTTCTAATTAATTTATAAAGCGTATTTTTTTATAATTATTTTATAGCCATCAAATAAAATTTATTTTTAAGAAAAATGAATGCTTTTGCTTATTAGATATCAACATAAACTAAAATAGCTGAGCATATTTTGGTAAGTTGAAATATTTTAAATGGAAAATATCTTTAACAATTAAATAAATAAATGAAAATAACAGCTTGAAATACTGCATGCATTATCTTCTATATAAATTTAATTATTAATGGATGATGATTTGTTAATGCTGTTCTCTTATCTTTTTTTCTTATTAAATATTAAGAAACAAGAGGTTTTAAATTAATTAATTTGTTATATTAAAATCTTAAAAAAAGATAACAATCCAAATACTAAGAAAAAGAGGAGACCCAAGCTAAAAAATCTCCATCAATTAATTATTATTTATAAGAGTTATAAACAAAATTTAAATAGCAAAGCTTTAAAAATTAGATAAAAATGCCACCAAGAAAGAAAAAAATTGATCCCGAAGTTTAAAGATAACAATTTGAATAGTGGAAGGCTTCACCAGAATACGAACAGATCAAAAAAATTGCAACGTTGCTTGAAACTTATGATTATATTACAGAAACTACAAAGGATTTTACTGGTCCTTGGTATTTATATTTGAATGAACTCGTTGGATTCTTTAAATTGTATAAGGTAATACTAATTTATATTTTGATTTGAGTTATTTTGCTCATTATAAGCAACAAATAATATTGTTTCCATTGATGGCATTAATTTAACGCTAAAAATTTAATCAGCAATCATAGAAATTTGATCAAAAAAGTTTAATAGCAGCTAGATAATTATTTTAAACTGACTAAATTAGGTTAAATTAGGAAAATTGAAGGAATTCAAGCACGAGCATATTAGAAGTTTCTTCTTTGGTCGTGAAGATAAGGAAACAGAAAAGATTATCATAGATGGTATTCGTTGTGGTGTCACCAAAGAGCATGCAGATAGAAGTTATTTCTGCAGACACAAATTCATAGAAACAATGAAATATATTAAGGATATAGATGATCTTGACCCTGAAACATTTTAAAAGGCAAAAAAAGAAGTTATCAAGATTATGAAAGAATTCGTTAAATTCTTTACTCCCCATATCAAATATGGCCATCCTGAAATCTATGATTCAAAAATTGTAACTTGATTCTTTATAAAATTTCTTTTTAATTACAAAAATAAGGATTTTTATAACTGGTTTTTCAACTTTTGTGAACTATTTTAGAAAGATGTTTCATCATAAATAGCATTTATTTTAAAATCATTCTCATTTTTAATAATTAAATAAATAACTTATAGGCGAAGGTGCTCGAACCATTGACTAATTTGATTGATATTAACAATTAATATAGATAATTCATGATTACTTATAAACCAGAAGTGGAAAAGGAAGTTAGAGATTTTATGTCTAGAGTTATTGTTAAAAAGTATATTAGTCACCTCTAAGAAGTATTTAGAGTTCTTTATGAAGTAATTTATTTAATTCTTTTATTGGGATAAAATATTTTCTGATTCTTAGTTACACCTATTAAGAATGATTTTTAATTATCTTTTATTATTCAGGAAAGCATCAAGCCTAATATTAGCTGTCTTCCAGATTGCAAGAGACTTTTTTATAAAATTCATATTTACGGCTGGGAAAAGAACCCCGTTGAAAGCAAATATTTAAAACCTCTTAACGATTGCTTTTTAAAAATGCAAAAGTGCTTGATAGAGATGAGAATTTATGGTATAAATTACTGGAGAATTCCACTACATTCTAATGAAAAGCTTATGAAGTGCATTGAATTGTTGATAAATGCAGATCTTATTGCAGAAAAGATCATTGGTAATCCTCTAAAGAGAGACCAACTTAATTTCTTCTACAACATAATTGGACTTATTTACAAAAGTGATGAAAAAATTAAAGAAAACTTACTCAAAAAAGACGAAAATATTACCAAACTCGCCATTCCTCAACTAATTATCTTTAAATAGATCCAACATATCTTAAATTGGAAATTTGCCAAAAAAGAAAGAGAAGAAAAGTTGCGTATTTAATCTGAAAAGCTCTCTATATTGAATAAAATTAAAGAAGAAGAGCGTGCAAACTCTCCTCTCAAAAAGCGTATGGAAGAGAAAAAAGTAATGGAAGAAACAACTATTTCCCTAAAAAGCAAAATGAATATAACTTCTCCTTAAAAGACAACCTCTCCAGTAAAGAAAGAATTATAAGAAGAAGAACCTTTACCTGCTGAATATAAAGTAATATTTTAATTAAACTAAATCAAATGCAAATAGTAAAATATTTAATTATTAAATAGCTTCTTGAAGGAGACGAAGCAATTTATGGAAGATATTGGTTTTTAGAGGGTTTAATAGGCGAAGATGTCCGCGAGGAAATAGAAGAATGTGTTGAAATGCTTAGACATATAAATGAAGCAGTTTAACAAGATATCGAAGATTCTTATATCAAGTAAAATTTTAAATTTGTGGATAGAAAATCTAAAAAGATTTGAGATTTTCTTATTAATTTAGGCTTTATTTATAAAATTTCTTTATGTAATTTTCAGAATAGGTTTAACTACTAAGTAAAAGAGAGGTGATAAAAAAGACAAGAATGAAACTCCCTATTATTTAGAATTGAGTGAGAGAGAAAATTCAAATATCAGAATGAATATTGTTCGTCCTCCTGAACTTTGGAATTATCCTGAAATATTAAAAGAACATAAATTTAGATCTATTGCCAATCCAAATAAATGCTACGACGATCATAGAGTCGATGGTTTGGATAAAAAGATTATTGAACTAGCTCAAAAGCTTAATAATTACAGAAGATTTACTTGGACAGAAATAATTTCAAGAATTATTGATGTCTATTCGGGAGAAGAAAATCTTATACCAACTAAGATTGATCCAAGAGAAGATCCTACCTGGTTTGAACCTGATCCAACTCCTCATGAAATTGAAGTTCAAAGAAAAAGAGATGAATTAATAAAACTTCAATAGATTAATGCAGCACAAGCCTTACAACAGCAGGGAGGAGGAACCACCGACCAACCAGAAGGAGAGGCTTAATGAAAAAAAATAAATTAAAATTAGTTATACTTAAAAATAATAATTTAATGTATCTTAAATATATGTTTTTTTAATCCTAATCTATTAAAAATAATAGTTAATTAGATTTAAAGTTTAGTTTTTTTTTACATTAAAAAAGCCAACAATATAATATTTATAGTATAATAGCATATTTATAGATTAAATTAGTTATATTAATTCACAAAAATATGAATTTAATTTAAACTAAAATAATTTGTATTTCTTTTAGTCCGCTTTGTTGGCTTTACACTCATGTTTAAGCTTTTATTGAAGCATTTTAATTTTTTAAACATAAACAATGAATAAATTTTGTTTTTAAAGTTTATCTTCTTAACTAATATTTTTTAGACAGAATTGCCACATTTGTTAAAATTTTATTATATGAATTAATCATATTTATTAGTTTGCTTTAAGTAAGTCAAATTTTCAAAGTCTTTCCTGTTATATAAAAAGTGGAGTTTTACTTTAAATTCAAGTTTTTTGTAAAATCTTTCCAATAATACAAATATCTGAGAATAAATTATTTATTTCATTTTATTAAATTAAAGAAATAATCAAAAAAGTATACTTTTAGCCATTAATTAACTCTATTTCTGATAAATATTCTCAAAAAAAATTGAGAATTTGTTTATGTAATAGTTTTATTTAAAGAGATGATATGTAATCTATTTTTAGTTGAGATATTATTTGTGAAATCTATGTGTGTTTATACAATTAAAATACCTAAAATTTAATAATTAAAAATAATTAATAACAATATAAAAATTAGCTGAATATATAAAATAAGAAAATGGAGACTTCAATTAACAATTCTATGGACCTTGGAAGAGGTTTAGTAACAGATTCCTCAGAAATATAATTATCTGATATGAAAAGGACATAAAATGAAAATGATTAGAATAAAGCACTTAAGAATGGTTAATGGATTTACAAATTCAATAATGGAGACAAGTATGATGGTGAATGGAATAATGATTAAATGGAAGGAGTTGGGATACTTTACTATAAAGATGGTTCTAAATATGAGGGAAGATTTTCTAAAAATAAACGTAGTGGTTATGGTGTTTATCGCTTTTCAAACGGAAATTGCTACGAAGGGCAATGGCAAGATGGGCATCAAGAAGGATTTGGTATTTTTAAGTTCTTTAATGGTGAAAAATATGAAGGGCAGTTCAAGCAAGGAATGTTTGATGGTCAAGGTATTTATCACTACAAATCAGGGAATAGATATGTTGGTAACTGGAAAACTGATAAATGGCATGGTGAAGGAGAATATTATTTTAATAGCAATGGTGACAAAAAAAAGGGAATTTTTGATTAAGATGTTCTATTAGGATAATTTACTTATTACTATAAAGACGGTAGAGTAGAATAAAAAGATAATTGATCCAAAATAATACACAAATCTTTAATTTAAAAAGCAAAAATTAAAAAACAATTTTAAAACAAAAACTAAATTTAATATAAATTAATAAATAATAAAAATATATTTTTCTTTTCGTCTCATTCTTTAATTACCCATTTTTGTATATTAAGTGTTGAATTAAATAAATTTTCAATTACTTTAAATATTTCCTACCAAATTTTATACTATCTACTGTTGATCTAATTATAACATGTGTTGGATTAAAGTAATTTTGGGTTAATTTTTACATTAAATACTTTAAATATTATATGGTGGTTTAATAAAGTAATTTTTTTTAAGACCAATCTAAAACTTTATTTTATAAAAATATATAAACTAAATAAATTCTCCTAAAATTCTTTCTTACTTGCCTATCTTTTTGATTTTTCATCATTTTAAATATTATATAATTAATCATTTTTTTAATTTTCTAGTAAAAATAAAATTTAAAATCTGAAAATACTTATTCAAAAATTTTATTTTAAAAATAAAAATATTTGTCAAATTAAAAAAAATAATTTCTCAAATATTTTCAAATTTACAATTTTTACAAATATTATTTAAATTTAGTCTGCTAAATGTTTAATTATATCTAACATTTATTTATTTTTATAAGCAATTACTAATGAAAAATAAGAAAATTATCAAAACAGAAATATAATTATTAGTATGCAATGTGTCCAAAACAAAAATGTTAAAATAGTTGATAAAAACATATTGAATTTGTTTAAATGAAAGAATAAATTTTAGGAATTTAGAACTGAATTAGAGTATTTTTCTAACTGAAATAGAATATATAATTAAAAACAACTAAAATCAAAACTAACTTTTTTAAAATTAAGTTAAGATTGATAATGAATGAAGAATATAGATATTGTGATGTGATTTTAGAATTGTAAGTTGCATATCTGCTTACAAAATTATTGTTATATTATATTTTTAATGAAAAATAAAATAATTTGGTTATTAAATTTATGTTATTGAATTAAAGTTGTTATTTTTGTTGTTATTGTGATTATTACTATTTAATTTAGAAACTACTCAAATTCCTCATTCTTAGTCGTCCCAGTGACCCTATTATTGGTTCATCTTAGGACCGCCAGCTTGCTTAGCAATTACGATCTATTTATTGTTAAATAACAAAAAAAAATCATTATATATATTTTCAAAAATAATGTAAAGGTAGTTAATAAATTATTTAATGGGTTTACCTAATCAACCTTAAGGATAGTGATGGCAGCATCAGCAGATAATCTAATAGCCCATAACTTAGATTGTAAATGGTCATAGACAGCTAATTCAGAGGATTTCTTAATAGTGCCGTTCTTATTTTAAATAAATTATAATGAATTAATTTTGCTCTTTGCTTAAATTTAAATTTTACTTCAATATCAATACCGTAGGGTTCTTCCTTATTGGCAGTGTTGAGCTTGGGGATGATTTCATTAGAATTTAAACCAGCATTATCAGCTAAAATTCTGGGGATAATTTCAAAGGATAAAGCAAATCTGTTGAAAGCATATTGGGAGAGGTCTTCTAAGCTCTTAGCTTCAGATTATAACTTGTATGATAAGATGGCTTCAGTGGCACCAGCACCAGGGACTAAAGTTAATTATTAATATGATTAGTTTATCATTTAAAGATATTTTAATAAGTAAAATTACCAAACTTGCCGTCCTTGAGGAGACATCTGTAAACATTGACACCATCATCAATAGCACGTTCAATATCATCCAAAAGGTTAAGAGTGGAACCTCTCAAAACAATAGTATTTAACTTGCAGTCGGTGCTTTCCTTCTTAATAATGGTGACCTTTTGAGAACCGATTTCTTCAACTGAAGCAGAGTCACAGAAACCAATTTCTTCAGGGTTGGGAGCATCTAATCTAGCAACGGGAGAAGCACCCAAAGCCTTGCATATTCTCTTTAATTCGAACTTGGAAGTACACTTAACAACCATCATTTTATATTTTTCAATGTAATGTAAAACGATTTCAGAGATGGAACCACCAGCAATGATCAAATTAATACCAGAATCAGCAATTTTCTTGACAATAGATTCAGCATGGGATTCCTATTGTAAGTAAAAAATTTTGCATTTATTAACAAAAATAATATTAATTATTAGAAATTTACTTCAGATTTAGTGTAGTTAAGGAGTTATTCAGCATTTTGAATTAAAACAGTTCCCTTAGTTTCAGCTTATTGGGTATCAAGAGGGCAAGAGTAAACAGCAACCTTGGGATTAGTAACTCTGGTAATAGAACCTTCAGAGTTTCTGGTAATAATCAAACCTTATTGGACGTAAGAGTCATCAATGGAGGCACCCAAAATCTTAGCAACTCTGACGTATTCCAAATCGAATTCGCCATCATTATCAGGCTTACTGTTAATACAAGCTTAAGAGACAATCTTAGAGAAAAAGTCAGCATGGCTATTAAAATAATAAGAAGAGTTTAGTTAAAAAATGTTTTTTAATTATTGAAAATGTGATACTGGATAAGCTTGGAGGAGAGAGAAGCTCTGATAGCTTTGTTAACTTATTCTAAGTTGGTAGGATCTTCAACGCTGTAATTGGAGAGAGTGGGGAGGAGGGAAATGGTAGCCTTGAGAGCCTTTTCGTAACCAGCAATAATTTGAGAGGGGTGAAGACCCATCTTAATTAAAGATTCAGCTTGACTGAGGAGTTCACCAGCCAAAGCAATAACTAAGTTAGTGGCATCACCGCATTCGTTTTCTTGCATCTTAGCAGCCATAACAATCATTTTAGCAGCAGGGTGTTGAACTTCTAACTAATTATTTATACAATTTACATTAAAATACAATTTAATTGTATAGGCAAATATTTCTGAAGACCATCTTTGTAATAAAATATGTTGCTTTTTGGCTTTTGCTTAAAAACTTGTTTTATTTATTGTCTTATACAAATCATTTCGTCTACTTGTAATCAGCTTTAAGAGATCTTTATAGGGAATAAATAAAAAATGAATGAATAAATTACTTCTTGCATAATGGTGGCAGCATCAGAAGTAACAAAAATCTTATCAAGGTGATTGATAACCATCTTCTTCATACCTATTAATCATAACAATAAATTATTATCAAAGTGGTTATTTAAGTAATAAAAAGCTTCTTGTAGAGTTTTTGTATTATTAAAAGAAGAGCATTTATTCTTTTATGTTAATTAGCAGCTAATATCCTATTTATTTTTTTTTTGCTTCATTTTGGAAGTGTTATTTTTTTGTTTTATGCTTTCAGCTACATTACATTTTTTGCTGTTGTTTACTACACTCTACACTCTTATTGATTTTGCTGAGTTTTTTTATTAATTATAATTAGTAGTTACCATTGGGACCGAGAGAGGTCTTGGTCATGTTAGAGATTTCCTTACAAGCGTTAATGTTCTTCAACAAAGCTTCTTCCATACCAGAGAAGTGTCTGTGTCCCTTTTGAATGTAAAGAGAAATATTTAAATATAAAATTCGATCAAATTTGCTATTTTTGAAGATAGCCTCTATGAAATGCATGAATAAAACCAAACTTATTAAAGAAATAATTTTCATCTATTAAAGCCACCATTTAAATCTACTAATTTTTAAAGACTAACTGTTCGTTTATCAAAGTTTTTTTTAGCTTTCCTATTTAAATTTTATATTTCTAAAATGAAATTTGTGGGATCCTTTTAGATTTTTTCAATTTATTTATTTTTTTGCTCAAAGCTGAGTCTAAATTGAGAATACTATTTGACAAAATCGCTGAATAAATTCTGAATTTTTGATGAAAATTGAAAGACTTTATGCTGAAAAATATTCTTTAATATGGGCTATTAGTGACATGCTATCAATAAAAGCAGTTGTATTATTTAAAATATTTTACTTCTTTAAGAAGACTGTTGATACCGTAAGCAGAGGAAAGGGACATTTAGATTAAATTATTTGTTTGTTTATTTGTTTAATTCTTTTAAAAATACTTTTTTGGTTTTTTTTAATTTATTTAATTAATTATTTTTTTGTTTTATTGTTAAATAAATTATTTGATAAATATGAAATATATTTGATTTTTTTAATTTTTTGTTTTCTTTAACAAAAATTAATATATTTATATATCTTATTTATTTTTATTTGTTTTTTCTTTATTTTCAAAAAATATTAAAAACAAATAAATGTTCATTCATTCACTATCTCATTCATAAATAAATAAAGACAGACAGACAAAGAGACAATCCTAAACACATATCTACAAATTCAATGCAAATCATTTATTCATATCCAATATCACTTAAAAGATATTTAAAGCTCAAAATTTCAATATTTCAAAAATCTTCTTATTCACACAAAGTCTTATTATTTTGATAATTATTAAATAATTTAACATCTAAGATACAGTCGACAGCACATATATATTTATATATCTTTTTAAGATATCGCAAAATCCAGAAATTATAATATCCCATTAATATTCTGATTGATTTAATAAAGAGTTTTTCTTCTCTGAATAAATTGATCAAATAATTAAAAAAATATAAATATAAATATTTAAAATTTGTATATTTTCAAAATTCTTCAAATCCAAAAGCAAGCAAACACTGAATTAAATAAACAAAATAAATATCAAATTAAATTCATTCATTTCTTATCATAAATTTAATATCTTATTTAATTATTTAATCTCGCGCTTTTTTCGCATTCATATTTTAAATTGTCTGTGTATTCGTTATTTTTTAAATTTTCATTTACTTTATTCCTGCAATTTTATTTTTAAATAAAATATTTTATAAAAATCACCTTTATTTAATTTTTCAACATTCATTAATAGATGCCTTTATATATATAAATAAATTTGATATTTTTTAATCCATTCATTATTAAGGAGTTTTATAACATTTGAAATAATAATTTATCTTAAATATGAATTTCATTTTAATTAGTGCAACTTTTTTTTGATGAAAAATGTCTTAATTTAATTATAAAAATATGATTTCATTTTTAGTCTTCAAAAAATTATGTACTTTTTAAATAAAAAACAATATTTAAAAAATTGATTGTTGCAAAATAAAAATTTTTAAGAAAATATAAAGTATTTATTACTTATTATTTATTGTTGATAGAATGTAATTTTTTTATTTAAAAAGGCAGCAATTTAGCAGTTGCATGCAGTTAAATTGATATAAATTTATTTTAAAAGTTAAATATTGAGTGCAATGCAACAAATGAATATGAGTTTAAAAAACCACATATATATATTATGCAGGAATACTTAAATTTGTACATGATTTTTTAATTATATCATATTTTAATATTATTGATAATGCAAATTAGAAGAATAGATTAATTTTATATGAATTTCTGGAACTATTAAAACTCAAAAATATTATTTTTAGTGGTGTATTAATGTTTTCATAAGTTAATTCAACGAGCAGAGAAGACCTATTTTTATATTTAAACATAAGTAAGTTGTTTATTTTTAAATTAATATTATTTTTACCAAATCATCAATTTTAAGAATCATTCTGACACATTCGGTGGCAAGGGTGAGAGCAGATTGAGTAACGAGAGCAGGTTGGAGAACATTTTCAGTGGTGATATCATCATTTATAGTACCCTTTCTGATTGAGATACCAGCATATTTATGTCCTAGGGCGTGTCTATTTCTTAAATCAGTTACAATATTGATGGGATTCAAACCAGCGTTTTCAGCTAAAGTGTAGGGGATAACTTCTAAAGCATCAGCGAAAGCTCTAACAATCATTTAGTTAACACCTTTCAATTTACTAGATAATTTAGATAATCGTTGAGAAATTTCAACTTCAGGGACACCACCACCAGGAACTAAACCTCTGTTCTTAACCAATGAACGGACAACGCACAAAGCATCATGTAAAGATCTTTCAGCTTCGTCAATAACCTAATTTATTTAGAAAATTATATCATTTAATAAAAGCATTTTTGATTGTTAAAATATTCTAATGATTTGATTATTAATGTTATAAGTTAAAAAGTTACAAGAGAGTTGGAACCACGGCAAAGAATGGTAACAGTCTTAGCCTTAGATTGGACACCAGTAATTTTTAAGATTCTAGAGTCATCAGAAAGCTTAACATCTTCACAGAGTTCAGCCTTACCTAACTTTTCAGGAGTTAAGTGATCAATGTGAGCAACAGGAATAGCACCGATGGTCTATATGGTTAAATTAAAAAATTATTTAGATAAGATAAATAAATGAATTAATAATTAATCATTTTATATTTTGAATGCAAATCTTTTTACCTTGGTGATAAATTCAACATCTTCTCTTTCAATATCCTTAACAACCATAATACCCTTCTTGGCAAGGAAGTGGAGGGAAAGTTCATTAGTGGCGTCTCTAAGGATAGATTTTTAAATAAGGATAACGTTAGCACCAGATTTAACAATCTTGGAAACGAGATTGGCAATGTATTTTCTTTCTTCCTTGAGGATTCTGTCCATAGCAGTGTAATCCTTAACAACGACGGAGTTTTCGACGTCAGTCTTGGGTGAACTTAAGCAGAATTGGATCAAAGCAATCTTAGCGTCTTTAATTCTAGAGGGACCACCAGCAGATTAGGAGGGCTTTTAGTTAGTGAAGACCAAACCTTCAATTAATTCAGTGTCTTCGATGGTACCACCTAATTTCTTAACAACCTTAATATCTCTCAAATCAGCATTGGTGTCCTTGGTGGGATCAATAATCTTGAGGACAGCATCAACAGCGATGGGAGATAATTATTAGGAGTTAGTTGAAATAACCTTAGAAGATAAGGCAGTGTTAACGCAAGTAATAAGAGCATCTCTGTCCTTCAAATCAACAGTCTAGGAGATCTCCTTAAGGACCTTAAGGGCTTCATCTAAAGCAATTTAGAAACCTTCAGAGATAGTGGTAGGGTGAATACCTCTAGCCAATAAACTTTCACAGGCGTGAAGGAGAGCACCAGCAATAACGACAACTGAGGTGGTACCGTCACCAGCTTCAATATCTTGTGCCTTAGAAATTTCGACAAGCTTTAAAATAAATAAATAAAAATTATTTATTAAGATCATTAAATGAAAAACAATTTCTTCTTAAATATGACTTATTTTATTGTCTAAATTGATTTTTTTCATAAGTTCAATTAATAATTAACTCTTATTGACTTATTTAATAATAATATATTGAATTTATTTGCTATTTCTACTATAGAATGCTCATTCATTCAATTCCTTTTAGACTTTTGCTTGTTATTTTTGTTAGCTAGTCTTTTTATGTAAACTTAAGAAGAGAGTGTCAAAAGATAAATAAATTTATTTACCATCTTAGCAGTAGGATGAATGACATCCATTTGCTTGAGAATGGTTGCACCATCATTGGTAATGAGAACTTGACCCTATTATTAAATAAATAAAAATGAGTAAAAGAATATTATTAACTAAGGATTTGTCAAGAGAACTTATTCATTAAAGCTAAACAATAGAGATAGATATCATCAAGACAACATTTAAGCTGCACTCATGAAGAAAATTAGATTTTGTTTGAAAATTATTATTTGTTTGTGTCACTATCTTTTTCATGTTTGGTTTGATGTTCTATCAAATACTTTTTAATGCTTAAGTTAACCATACTCATATATAATTTGGATGAGTATGTGTTAAATACATTCTCTTGACTTTGATTAATGATTAGTTAATTAATTTACCTTAGCATCTTAGATCATCTTATCCATACCTCTAGGACCTAAACTGGTTCTAATAACATCAGCAACAGCTTTCATTTGATAGAAAAAGATATTAGAATTGAATTGTAAAATAAAATGCTTTTAAATATTTCAAAGCAGGTTGATTCTCCCATCTAATCACTAAAACAAACAAACAAATACCTTAACTTTGTTTTAAATATTCTAAGCAACAACGCTTTAAATTGTTCCATTTAAATTTAAAAAACTATCTGCATAATTAATTTCTTTCTCTAAAAATAAACTGTTTTGATTTTATGAGTCAGGGATGCTCTGATTTTAGTTTTTAAATAGATATCTTAGTTTTTATTATGCAATAAAGAAGGTAGGTTGTATGTATGTCATTTTGTCTAGTGATTTAGAGAGATTGTAGAATTAGAAATTAATGAATACCCTTAGCAGCTTGAATGTTGGTGGTTCTGATGTCATTGGTCTTTTCAGATCTATTTTAGGTATCTCCCTACTTGCTGTTTGTACTTACTTTAGCAGCAGCAACTTTACTTCCCTCGCTCATTCTTTATATTATTTTTGATTTTGTTTATGTTGGTAAATATTGACGATAAAAATATATATTTTTTCTTTTTTTTGATTTTTTTGTTTAATAAATCTTTATTATATATTTTTAATTTTTTTCTGTTTCTTTTAAAAAATGAATTAATCTTTTTTATTTATTTATTCATAAATATATATATTTTTTGCATTCATAATCAATATCTCATTCATTCATTCATAATATCCGCATAATTATATATATATTCATATACACTTTAAAACAATTCATATATCTTAATTTGATTCTTTTTTAAATTTGAGAAAAAAATTAAAAATTTTTGAAAAAATAAAATAAAAACAAACATAATTTGCAATCTTAAATAAATAACAAACAAACAACCTAGCTAGCTAGATAGCAAAAACTCTACTCATTCATCTTTTATATAATAATATTTGCTAGAAATTAAAAAAAAGATACGCGCACTCACAATCTTCATTCCAAAATTAATTATAAAAATATGTCTTAAAATATTTAATTTCTAATAAAAAATGTTTAATTTCAAATATAAAAATGTCAGTAAAATTGAATATTTCATTTTTATTGTAAAATATCTCGATATTTTTCTTTCTTGCGCGCTTTCTATTTGTTAAATATTAGTAAAACATTGTTTTTATTAAGGAATTATTCAATAAGCTCTATTTATACCCAACCCACTAAGAGTTAATTAAATGATACTTTATCAAAGATTAACTTTTTCAAAATTTGGCAAAAATTAAACAAATATTTATTTAATTTTTATTTATTTTATTTTCATTTTATTTGCATACTTTAATATCCTACTACGTTCATTCATTCAGTAATTGTATTTATTTCAAATTCTAAGCTACTCCATTTTTATTATCATATTATAAATATTTTGATATCAAATTTTTTTAGATTATTTTAAAATTATTTTTGTTAAAAAATTTATTTTAATTAGAATAAAATTTAAATTCTTTTAGCAATTTATAAATTCTACTTTATTTTCAACATATTTTGATAATCAGAAAATAATTAATGAAAAATAAAATGTTATTAAATAATCAAAAACTAAAATAAGAAAATTTGAGGTAATTCTTAGACCATTAATTGGCTGACTTATTTTGTAATTGTGTGATGATATTTTTGATTAATCAAAATTTGTTTTAAAAAGTTCTATCAGACTTTGATATACAAGCAAGCATTTTGTTTTTAAATAAGCAATGAGAGTATATCCTAGATTAGAAGGTCCTCAGAATATACCTTCATTCAATAAAATTGTAAAGTGTTCTTCTCATGGTAAAATGTGTACTATGGTTTGCATGATGAACAAATGTGATGACAGAACTTTATGTGCTGACTGCATTTTAGATCATACTCATAGCCATCTAGCTAAAATAATTCCACTTAAAGAATTCAATGAACAAACAAGTGTGATACCACAATTAATTTAAAGGGAAATTCTTCAAGTCAGATCATAGGTTTTTTCTCTATAAAATTAACTAGTAACAGCAAAAGAAACACGCAAAAAAGAGTTTCGGTCAGTCATAGCTTCGATCAAAGATATATTTAGACAAGAAATTGAAACTATTGAAAAAGAAGGCATCACATTTCTTGAAAAATTCTTTAATAAACACACTGAAGATATTGGTTAATAACTTTATGTCATCCAAGGGCATTTAAGTTCTTTAGCTCCATACCTTTCTGACAACACTTTATCAGTTTAGTCTTCTTAAATCAACAATTTATTGAATTACCAAGATACTTTGCTTTCTTAAGTTCTTCCTTAATTAGAAACAAAGACTAGAGCTCTTTCCAAAGAAATAGTTGAAACAGATATATTCTTAAATAATTAAACTTATATAAATCGTGTATAAAGAGAACTCAGTAAGTCACTGAATATTAGATTACTTTTCACTAAAGAAGATCCAATCAAAGCAGTCAGACAATCAGTAACGTTTAATACTATGAAAAAATTTTGAAATCAGTAACTTTTAATATAAGGTAGACTTAGAGTCCATAACAAAGAGCAAATCCATGATTTTAAATCCCCGAATTTCAGCAGACAATTTAATCAGCAGTTTATCATAAGGACCTGTAATCCATATCCCTAAGGATAGAATTCAAGCAGATGTACATACAGATGAAGTATAAAAAGATAAAGATATTATGAAGGTATTTAGTAACCATTTTGATGTAGTGAATTGTGTATGCATAATAGATAATTCCAAATTTGCTAGTGCTGGTGGGGATAAGAGCATCAGAATATGGGACATCGATTCAGGATATTAACTTGCAAATATGCACGGTCATTAAAAGGATGTTTGGGCACTGTAGAGAGTAAGTTCAATAATCATAGCTTCTGCAAGTGCTGACAAGACAATTAGAATGTGGAATATAGATGCAATTTAATGTGTTCAGGTTTTAAATGGTTTTTATTTTTTATTTGTTATATTTTGTAATTAACATCAATTTAAAATAAAATATTAATTCAAATTAGGGCATACTGATGTTATCAAGTCTTTATGTTACTGCAGTGATAAACAAATACTTGTTAGTGGAGCAATTGATAATGTAATAAAATTTTGGGATTTATAAGTTTAAATGGATTTAAAAAATACTTTAAACATTCACTCTGGGATGATTAGGAGTTTATGCTATATAGAAGTAAAAGGATTAGTTATTAGTGCAAGTAGCGACAATTTAATTAAAGCAACTAACATAGATACGTATAAAGTTTAAAAAACCCTTTCTGGTCACTATGGAGAAGTTAACACTGTGATATATCTTTATGAAAAAAATTAAGATAGCTTTATAGCATCAGCAGGAGTTGATAAAACTATTTTTATCTGGAATGTTGATAAAGCTTAGTAAGTTAAATAATTTAAAGGCCACTATGACTCAATTAATACTTTAGCATATTCTAAAAAATATGAAGCATTAATAAGTGGATCTACAGATAAACTTATGCTTGTTTGGGATAAAAATGGTAAAGTGAAAAATAGAATAAAAACCCATAGCGCTCTTGTTAGTTGTATAACTTATTTAGAAAGAAGAAATCTCTTAATATCATCTGGTTGGGATAATTTAATTTATGTATAATATTTTAAATTGTACGAGGATAATGAATTTTCTTGATATTTATTTGAATGTTAGTAACTCAAATTTTTACGAATCTAAGTAAAAAAAAATAAAATTTATCACTTTTCAATGAGTTTTAATTATGCAAAAATTAAAATTTTAACTATTTTTATTAAATAAACAGAGTTTTTATTTATTTTTAGTAAATTGTGTTTTTAAAGTAAAACTTGTTCATCCATTATTAATATGAGTGAGATATAAACTAATATTCTCTGTTCCATTTATCATTTAATTCAAACTTTTTATTTTCATTTATTTCTTGTAATCTAAATATTTTTTAAAAATTAAAATTAGATATTTATTAAATAAAAGACAACAAAGTTTAAGATTTCTCAAAATTTTTGGGTATTGTGGATAGTAATAAAATAAAAATTATAAGTCAAAATCAAATTATAATTTAAAACAAATGATATCACTAAACTCAAACTCTCTCACATACACATTTAATATTATTATTTTATGCCAATTTAGTAATCAAACAAATGTATTATTTCTTGAAATATTAAAAAAATTATTGTAACATTTGTGTGAATTAAAATATTAAATTAAAATCAATAAAACTTAATACTTTTTTTCTTTTTTATATTAATGGTGATTACTTAAAATGTATTTTACTCACTTACCGATTCAACTTAACACATATAATTTATATACTTTTATATATCAAATAATTAATAATTATTCAATTTAACTTAGGCATATCGATACCTTTTATAGATTATTCTTTGTCTTCTTTGTCTGAAGATATATTTTCTGTTTTTTTACCTTATTTTTATTTCCATTTTCTGATAGCGATAAATGCTAAGATTATTACTATAGCAAATGCTGTTATTGTAATAAAAACTATTGCTACTGTACTAAGTTTATTTGAATCGGAATCACTACCACCATCTTAATTATGATCAGATTTACTATTATCCATGATTTCTTTCATCTCACAAACTCCAAATATGCATTAAGAATTACATTTATTATTCTGATTACATTACCCTCCGCATCCATCGTCTCCACAAGCATTTTTTTTAGCACAAAATGGTAAACATTAAGGATTATTAGTGTAGATATTGACTTTATTGGATTAATATTAACTACTAACTCTTGCATAAAAAGTGTACTAAGATTTTTTATCCAAATCTGTCAATACCTTTGAGTTTATTTGCTTAAATTAAACTCTCTCAGAGGACATACGATAGAAAACATTAGGGTCATCCTATTAATAAAGTATTTCCAATTAACAATTTGTTGAGCATGATTATTATAGTGTACTACCTAGTGAAATAACTAATTCTACTGATGTTTCATTTACATTCTTAAATGCTAAAATTACATTATTTTGTTCAGGTAATTATACTGGGTTATTATAAGCATTTAAAACTTTTGTAAAAGTTTCGCTTTATCCTTGTAACAAGAGTAGATCTAAAATACAATCATCTTAATTATTTTGGTTTTATTTGCATTTTTATTTTGCATCATTTAACTATACTTGATTGAATTGATTTAATATTTATCCTGTTGATTAAGGTTTCCAGTTTTTATCATAGAAGCTGTCTGGATTTTCATCTTTTTTATAATATAAAATAGAATCTTCTTTTTTAGTTAATCTCCAAGACTATCCAAACTTCCAAATACTTTCATCATCTTTGTCTTTGCATGACTTGATAGTTTAATATCCATCTTAAATATTACTACCAGACTAAAAGTCTTTTTCATCATCTACAGAATCACCATTACCTAAAATACCTTAAAGTTAGGTTGAATATGGACCATAAATTCTTGGAATACCAGTCCATAAAATACCTTAACCATGGTTAATAACGAGTAACTCAATATAATTTGAGTATTTTATTTAATAAGAATCTCCATTCACAGAAATTGATAAATTTGGGATCTCATAAGAATTTTAGCCATCAAAATTAACAATTAAACCGTTAACTCTTACTAAAGGAGCTTCTTCATCGACAAGAGACTCTATATAAACAACAGGAGATCCCCAAAAACCTCTGATTGCAATAGATCTTATAGTTGTAACACTTTTAAATAAAGGGCTCTGTAGGAATCTTGTGTGTACCGCAAATCCTATCATTTTTTCCTAGACTAACACATATTCTCCTTATCCTTAAAAGTCGAATTTGCAACCATCTAAATTAGTAATATGAGGATCCCCAGTAAATTTACTGCTTATCCATTTTCCTACTTAGGATGCTAGATAGTAACCTAGATCAGATAGCTCATTAAATAAATCTAGAAAAAAGTTTATTTCTCCTATCACTGTATATGTGTTAGCTATGTATTTTCCCACAAGATATGCTTTAGCTAAATTGCATTTTTTGTCATTTTCTGGACATTTAGCAGCTATTGCTTTTGTCAAATAATATAATTCATTAATTTTCAAAATCTTATCCAACTTTTTCATAAATCCTTTAGAAAATATTTTGCGACCCTCTTCTAATTCATCGTTCACAATATCTGCTGCCTCAATATAAGTGCCAGCTTTACCTATTGGGTTTTCCTCCATTTCTTTGCACACTTGATCTAACTCACTAACAGGCTAGGCAGTTTCTTCGCTTTCTTTATTGCAAAATACAGAAGATTAACAATAATTTCCATAACACACTCCATCATATAAGGTATCTAAAAAAACTTCTGACTTACTTAGTACCTTACTAACAAGTGTTCCTTCTGAGGATTTTATTTCATATTCATAATTTTGTCCCATCAGCTTGTACTAATTGGTGTCTAATTTTATTTCTTGTGTTGGAATCCATGATTTAACTTACATGCACTTGGCAGAATCTTCAATAGGAACTTTTATAGTATCTACTTTTATTCTCTAAGTGCTCTATTAAAGTAGTTAATTATCTGATTTACTTTATATGATAGGTCTGGAATAAACATCAACTGTGTAAAATTTTGATTATTATTGATTCAAAGTTTCTAATACTTAATCTTCCAGAGGAGGAATACTTGGAGGCTAAGTAGGTTTATTATTCCTAAAACCTGTAAGAGGAAGCAGTGGTTATTAGTTCCCTCCGCTGCTATTAGAGCTAGCAGCTACATATGGGATTTTCCAGTTTTGCAGAATAAAATCATTTTATGAAATTTTAAACTATGTTTGACCTACAGACAAATCACCAATAATGATTGACATTAAATGATTAACATTTACAGGTAACTGGGGTAACTTAAATTCTATGTATTTTACATTATCTTATGATTGCATTTATTAACCAGTTATTTTCCATATCTAATTAATTTAGAGATAAATGCTTTTATCTTATAGACCTTCACACTTTCCACAAATATTAGGTGGTTCAATTTAAACTGAATTATCTTAATAAGCAGGTAAATTAGAATAATCTTGTTTGTACTTAATTTCTAAAGGAAAATAAGGGCTTAGAGGACAAGAACAATTATATTCATTCATTTTAAACAAGTCAAGCGTAGTTTAATGTGAGCATGAGCTATCATGTTAAGAAGAAGAAAATCCAACAAATGCGCTAAGTTCTTCTGATTCATTTAGACATAATCCTTTTCTAAAATTAGTTAGTATCAAAGGCTAACTAGGACCAAAAGTGTATGAATTTGAACTTAATTTCAAATAAAGTTTTGCATCACCACTTTCCAAAATCTAAATCTGTAAATAGATTTGTAGATGATTAAAATTATAAAAACCTTCATCATTTGTATAGATTTATTTATTATTAAAGTTAATTTCAAAAATATTCTTGCTTTAAAACTTGATTGTTAACGCACAATCAGAATTACTTTTAAGTCCTAAATATAATCCATGCTCTCCTATGTAATTGCTTCCGTCTTTATGGTTTTAAATTATTATTGCTACACCATCTGAGTTATTATCACTACCCAAAGCAACACTTACTGCAGCTCTTAAATATAAACCTTTTTGGAGGGAAACTTTTTGTTTAGTGAAAACAGAATATGAAAGGTTAACTGGTTAACCTAGTTATTTGAGTATTATAGAATCTACTCCAACTACTTAGGATGAATTAACATCATTGTCACTTTTTTTATTCAAAATAAGCTAATAATCTTCTGGAAAGGGGGATAAAAAAACCCCTTGTATCAACCAACAAAAAAAAATAATATTAATGACTTTCATTGAATTATATTTTCTTGTTTTTTACTAGATATTGTTAAGTTTATTTATTTAAATATTTATCTTAAATTAAAAAAAAATATATCTCTTTTTATAATCCAAAGTATATGAAAAAGCAAAATTAAAGATAATTGTAAGCTCATTGATAAAATTCACATTACACAAATACGAAATATATTATTTCATTTTACTAAGTAAATAAATTATTAGTTAAATTGAAAGGTTCCATAATATTTCATTATCACTTGGGTCCATTTTCCATATCTCCAAACTAAAAGTTAAGGGTCCCTCTTCGTCCATTCTATTATGTTTTCTTTTAAGTTAAGGTTAATATATTCTAAATTCCATTGTCTTGCGAGACAGCTTTTAATTTTTTCTGATTTTAAGAGTTAAATTTAGTCTATTTTTCCTTTCAAATAGTCTAAGACTAATTTATTTTGCAAAGGGTCAATTAATTACTTTTTATAAAAATACCTTTAATTTTGGAAAGATATTTATAAATTTAATCTTTAACTTAATCTAAGTACTTAGATCTAGTTATTATTTTTTTATTTATCCACTCTTCACCTAAAAAGTTAATTATATAGTTTTTCTTGAATGAGAAATTTTTTAATTAGTCTATTTCTTTGATTTTAAGTTTTCTTCTTTTGTTTTTTATTAGAATAATATCTTTTCCTCTTTTATTCTAATTATTCTTCAAGATTTTTTCTTTTTTATTTCAGCTGTTAAAAAAAGTTTGATTAAGTTTATGCTTCTAGACTCTTTTTCTTTTAATTATACTCCCATTCTATTTATTCTTCAATAGAAGGTGATAATTTTTTCTTTATTATATATAAATATTATTTATTTATTCCTATTGATTACAGTTTACTTTGTTCTATTATATATTAAAATATTGTATAGTGTCTTTTAATTAAATAGACAATTTAATCACCAATAGGCTACCGAAAAAATAAATTTCTTTAAATAATATAAAATTATTTAAGCAAAAACTAACCTTTAATATTTTAAAAAAAGGGTATTTTTGCATATACTAAATAACTCATATTAATTACTAAAGATAGTAAAATGATATAAAAATTTATTGTTTTATTTATTACTTTTAATGTAATCAGTCAATCTATTTAATGAACAATTTCTAAAAAAAATCAATATAATTATATAATTGCAGTGGGATTATTTTAGTAAATTAAATTATTTGAATTATTTAACATTACATTTTGAGTTTACACAAATTAAACTTCATGATATCTTTTTTGAAATCTCACTCTCTAACTTAGTGATATTTATTGATTAATTAAGAAAAAATTTAATATAATCTAAAAAATTAGTGGTTTTTTTGTTTGAGTTTTAGGAGTGATTAGAACCACATACAAGATACTAAACTAAAAGGAAAATTCAAAATTAAATTATTAATTGATATTTTCTAAAATACAAATTTAACTAAAATTATCTAATTTAGTAAGACCAAATAATTGAGCTTTAATAATTGATTATTTAGGCCCCAAATCTCTTTATTTTTATAATAACACCATCAATCGTAATTAATACCTTGAAATTTTTTAATAGTGCTTACCTTATGTACTTAAGCTCTAGGATGCAGATCATATTTTAACATAATTTGTAATAAAGCCAAAAGCTGGTTGATGAAGAAGAAATTCAAGTGTTATCAAATAGATATCAACTCAATCTATTTTTATACACCGTAATTTTATACAATTCTTAGGCCTTCCATCAAATTTTTAAAATCTAAAACTCAGACTTTAATCCCCTAAATATTAATCAATTGGCCTGGCCTATATTATAAAATAAGAGAGAATAAAAATTAAAATTTTTAATTTGTTGTTTTACCATTAAAAATTAGATTATTAACACATTTGAAAGTGAATTTATTTTTATTATAATATCATCCATATTCAGATAAACCTCATGTCAGTAATAACATACTCGAAATCTCTCACATTTTTTTAAGGATTTTACTTTTAAAAATATTTAATAAAGTATGGCAATTTGATTTATGAATTTAAATTTGTAGATAAATTAATTAAATAGAATAAAAAGATAATCCAAAATTATAATAACAATTGATATCATTTTAAATATTAACTTCTAAATCTAAATAAAATTAACAAAGTTTTATCTTCCTAATACTTTTTTGAAATATAAAATATATTAAATCTCAATCACATTTCAAATAAAAATTGAATTCTAAAAAAAATTGAAGGATTAAACAAAATATAAAGATAAGAGTTTTATCAAATATTTGTTAAAATTAAATTTAAAATGAGTTAATTGAAAATTTTACTAAAGATGTAATTTATTATCAGGATTAAATTTGAATTTATTTATTCGCGATAACATCTTAAAAGATAGAAAAAGGTGTAAAAACTTACCATTTTATTGAATAAACCTCATGAAATAAATACAAAGATAACATCAATTAATTGATTTATTAACCTAATATAAAAATTGAATTAAAAAAAATTATTTTAGCAAAATATATTCTAATATTTAATTATCATCTATTTGTATCTGTAGAAATTTTAATTCAAAAATTAAAAATTTATATTAGTTAAATTTTTTGAAATAAATAAATAAATATTATTTAGCAAGAATAATATTAAATTCTAAATGAATATCAGTAGATTGAAGTATATCTTTTTAGTATTTAGCTAAAAATCCTTTGTTTTAATACAATATCAAATAATTTAATTAATTTGATAGCAAAAATTATATTGATTTTACAAAGCAAAACTGGTATCAAAATATTTGATTTTAATAGAAACAAAATAAATGTAGAAATTAGAAATTAACAAAGTGTATAACATTATAAGTCATTCTACTGTTACAAATTAGGAGCTGAAAGAAGTTGTTAATTTTTATCAAGATGAATAAGAAAAGAAATATTCAAGGTAAATGATTCTCACAATTTTTTTTGTTTTATATTTTCAAACACAAATTTGAAAAATTTAAATGAATAACCTCACAAAAATGAGCTTTAATCAATGAATTAAATAGCTTTAAATATCCTTTTTTCACTTTAAAATAGCTTAGAGCCTAATGATTTCACTAGTAGAGAAAATAAAGAAAAAGCTTTTATTGATGCCTGTTGTTGGAGCTTTTTACAAGAAATTCTTAGGGAAGATGATATTCATCCATTTAGTAGAGAATACCGCAATTAGATGTCTTAGTTTATAAAATAGCAAAGTCAAAAACCAGATATGGATATTGAAATGGATACATCTCTTTTAAGTAGATCAAATGCTTCAGCTGATAATTTATAAAAAATTAACAATCTTTGTCATGATAGAATGGAAAAATCTGTATTTTATTACGAGTTTTATTAGACATGGTATAATAAATCAGACAAGTAAAGAATGTAGACACAAAGTTATGATCACAATAAAATGCCTAACTTTTTATTTACTAATTAAATAAACAATAACGAAGTAGTTTCCCTTGAAAAATCTAAGGGAATGCTTGCTCCTAGAAGCTATTCAGATTTAGAAATCATCCAAGATTTGATTTATTATGATAATCATCTTTAAAGATTTTCAAAAGTAATTAAATGGATATAAAACAACTGTTTAACCTAAGAAGCATTTGATCCTTAGACCGTCAATTAAAAAAGAGATTAAAATGATAAAATATAGATTGAATAATGGGCTAATAATAAGCATGAGAATGAGAAACTTACAACTGTTTTTACCCTGCTTAAATAAGGCTAAAAAGAAAGTGCTTTCCGTTTTATGAAAGATTAAAAAATGAATCTTCCTCTAGCATTAATTGATTCAGTTTTTCCATACCATGATTTCTTATTATCAGATTCAAACAACCCAAACAGCTTATAAACATTTATTATTTAAAATGAGCTTAAAAATAATTTCTTAGTTGATATATTAAACAACTTAACTTACTCGGAAGCTTTAAAAGAAAGGATCAGCCACTACAAAAACAATGGCTTTAACCCCAATACTCTTTTTGATTAGCAAGTAGGAAATTAAAATTGGCTTCTTTCTTTGAGTTAGGCCTAGTTGTCATCATAGGTAAGTTCATTTATTTTATATTTCGATAGAAATTTTAGGTTTTTTTAATCAAACATATTTCATATTTCAGGAAAAAAACACAATAGGTGAGGTACTTTATTTTTCATATTTGAGCTCTAATAAAAATTAAATTTAAAAAAATTTAATGTCTAAAAATCAATGGTATGAATATGTCTGGGCTACTTTAAAAGTAAGAAATATATTGAAGTGATAAATATTAATCAATTACACTTAATTTAATAGTATTTATATATCCACGAAGTCATAAAAAGATTTTTGGTTATCAAATGCTTACTTTATGATAGCATAGAACAGTATTATCCAAGCTATGAAAATAACTTAATTGATTTTTATGAATCTCCTCTAGATAATTACAGAAAACTTTTTCATGGTTCAACTCTTGAAGGTAATATTTATGATGAATTAGGAAGTATTTTGGGGCAACTAAAGGAAGATAAATATGAAACATAAGTATTAATGATTCTGGCTTATTTGAATAGAGACCAAACTTTAGATTAATCATTATGGATAAATGTTTTCTCTCATTTACAATAAACTTCAAAGCTTGCATATGAAAACAGAGAAAAATCGAGTAACTCATCAGTTATCTGCGAATTTAATGCAAAGATAGCATTCTGTTTGCTTAAATCCAACTTCATAGTAAGAAGTCAGAATATACTTGACACATATGATTATATTATTGAATACTTTGTTAGATTCTTAATACCTTTTGATCATAGGCAATATGAAATCATTGCATTCCTAAAGGTAAAATTAAATTTAATCCTATATTAAATTAAGAATGTTCTTTTTTTATCATATAAAATAAACGTCGCTGAAATAAATTTACTTTTTAAAAAGATATTTTTAAAAAATTCGAAACTTAAAAGAAAATATATTAAAACATATAGTTTCTACTTTAAATACTAAATAAAGATAAACCCAAATGGTTAATATTTTAAACACTTATCAATCAAAATAATGTGTAAGAAGAGATCTACTCTCTGTTTTTTTAATAAATGGTCAATTAAAATCATAATTTTTATTTAAATTAATGAGGGATTCTCAGAAAATAGCTTATTTAATAGTTTAGATATCTAATTTAATTATTTTTAGTTTATTTAACAACTAAAAGATTTTTATTAAAAAAACTTTTTTCTAATTTAGTTTATAAAATTGAATGAAATAAATAAATTAAGTTTGCTTTTAAAATAAAACATAATAGAATTTAAAGGATGAAAGTATTGTATTTGAATTAATGGCTAAATATATTGCTTCTAAAAAAAGCGAGATCGAGAGAAAGAAAATTAAATAAGAATTAGTTGTGTTTGGATACAGTGATCAACAAATATAAGGAATATTAAAAGAATTAGTTAATAGTTAGTTCTCTGCTTATAATACTAATGATAGCATTAATAATATATCAGATTAAAGTATTATTGATGGGTTAAAAATGTTTATTGAGAGTTATTAAAATAATATTTATCTTTGTATGAGCCACTTTTTGAGTGCTGCAAAGACTTTTATCCTAAATGATAAGCTCTAGGTCTATCAATAGATGAGAGAAGATAGAGATATAGCTAACATGGTTGACAAATATTTACAACTTACTAACTCTAGAGGAGATTTAATTAAAGATTCTAGAGATTCTGATCCTTTTTTAAATTGGCTTTCAGCTTTTGATGAACTTATGAACTGCTATAAGCTCCTAGGAGATTTAGATAATATAAATTTGAATAATAAGAATTTTAGAAATTCTGATCCTCTGAGGAACTCTAATAAAAAGGCTAACAATTAAATGATTAATGAAAACGACTTTAAAATTAATTAAGTTTAGAAAGCTTAGGTAAATTTTTTATTTAAATTATAAAATGAGTAAATAAATTTTTAAAATAAAGGAATTTATAATAACTTGTGAGAGAACCTTTTTTAAGTATAATAAGAAGGGTAGATATAATTATATTTTTATAGATGGTAACGTTAGATTTACTCAAGGAGAATTATTTGAATATAACAACAATCCTGTTATGGTTAGTGGTTTCCTAAATATTTCAAAACAATATCTCTATAAATGCATCAAAAAATGTATAGGTGTTGCCTAAACTTTTAAAATCAGCGATGAAATGTAAAATAGTTTTTTATTATTCATAATATTTTAATTATAAGTTTTTTTAATAATTAGAATAAGCTTTTTGTCTAAATACTACTCACCCACCTATAATGCATTCACTCTATTTGACTACGATCACTAAGAACTTATATTAAAAAAATCTACTGCATTATTGACATAGAATACTAAGTTTATGAGAACTGTACTAAATTTATGAAAAAATATTATTTTTAACTTATAAATAAAAATAAATTTATTATTCTATTTACAATTAGACGTATATTCTATTTAGTTTATATTTGTAATATTTTTAAGGTTTCAATTATTTTGTTTTTTAGATTAATTGAGTGATTGTAAAAAGTTATAAAATCATATCAAAGTTATTTAATTTTTGTTCAGTTCATTAAAAAATATATTTGAAATAAATATTGAATAAATATTACTTTTATGAGTTTATATGCACAATAAGTAATAGAAGAAGAGAGTGGAGAGATAAGTGAAGATAATTAAAGTTTTGATAAAAATGAAGCAAAGGGAAATTAATAAAAATTAATAGATAATTAATCTGAAGATAAAATAATTTAGCCATCAATATTGAATAATGATTAGCAATCATAACAAATAAAATAATCAAACAATAAAAAATTTGAGCACAAATCTTAAAGTGGATCTTCCAAAAAGAAAATAGAGGAATAAGAAAGCTAAGATAATGATGAAGATAAACTTGAAGATGACGAATTGTTTTATATTGAACTTTAGGATGCTATACTTACTGGAGATTAAGATCTTATTTTGAAAGTGAAAAAGAAATATGAATAAGCTGTTTACTTAAAAAGGAAAAAAGTTACTGATGCTGCAGTAAAAAAGAATAATTTAAGCTATTTCAAATCTGAAAAATATTATTCCTTTTCATAAAAAGGATAAGAAGAAGGAAGAAAAGGCCATCAAAAACTAGCAACATATGCTTAAATAAAGCTAAATCAATAGAAGAAACTTAATGCTAGAAAAAGAAAAGATGTTGGAAGAAAAGGAGAAGGAGCTTGATAAATTACATGAAAAAATTAAACAAAGAGCTATTGAGGAAGAAAAAGAGTTTCAAAAAAGAGAAAAAGTGAATAAAAATTGTCTATGCTTAATAATAACATTATTTTTATATTTAGGAAAGAAAATAAATAGAAAAAGAAAAGACCAAATTGGCCAACACGCATAACAAGAAGATAGAATAAGTGATATAAGAGTAAAAAAGTGAAATAGTCTAAAAGTAGAAACAATAGTAGGAGGTTATTATAAATTAATATTTAAAAAAATTAAATTTTATAATTTTAAAATGTATATAAATTAAAAAATACTAGGTGTTAAAGCAGTAGAGAAATGAGGACGAAGAAAAGAGAAAAGAATTAGAAAGGAAAGAGAGAGCCAAATAAATAGAGTTATATAACAAAACAAGAAAGGAGCTAGAAGAAGAAAAAGAATAGTAGAAAGAATTGAAATAAATAAACAAAAAACTGTTTGAAGATGAGGTAAAATAGCTTAGAGCAGAAGATGAAAAAAAGTAAAAACTAGAGTAAGAAGAAAGGAAAAGATTAAGGGAGATAGATTAAAAAAGAAAGAAAGACTAATAGGAAACTTAGAGTTTAATAGATTCTTAATTCCAAGCTGTTTAAGAAAGAAAAAACCTTTTAGAATAAGAGTATAGCCATAAATTTGATGTAAATAAGCTTACAAAATAAATGGCCTTGTTTTTTATTATTTATAGAAAATAAATAGCAAGAAAGCAGAAGAGCTGGCAATCTTGTAAGAGAAATCTAAAAAAAGAGATAAGAAAATAGAAATGACAAGAGTAATTAACTAATAAGATATATTAGAAGTTATTTTGTTATTGATTTTTTTGGTTAATTGGTAATTTATGTAAAATAGTGGAATGCACAGTTTTAAGAAGAATGGAGATAAATGAAGCTTTAAGATAAGCTTAGATTGGAAGAGTTTATTTTAAATGAAATAACGGAGGATAAATAAAAGTATTTAGAATGGAAAAAATAATAAAATGAGTTAAAAGCACAATAAGTATCATAGCAAAAGCTACAAAAACATATTGAGTCAGTAGATAAAATAAATAAATATGTAGACAAATTAGAAGCAGATGATCAAATGACATTTGAATTATTTTAGCTAAAGTAAATGCAACATTCAATAAAGTTTGAAGATAAATAAAAACAAGTTGAACTAGCTAGATAATAGGCTTAAAAAAAGCAAGAAGAAAAAGAAAGAAAAATAGCATAAAAAATAAAGGAGGATGAAGAAAAGGCCTAATTAGTCTTAAGTTAAAACAAAAGTATTAAATCCTCTGATTATGAACAAAAAAGGCTTTTAATTTAGCACAACTTAAAACAAAAAGAAAAATTGGATCAAGAAAAAAAGAAAAAGATAATAGAGCAGTTAGAAATGGATAACATGAAATATTTTTAGAGCATGTAAAATAAAACAGCTTCTCTTTATTATTTTAGGAAGAATCGTCTTATAAAGTCTGCAAATTAGTAAGAAAACATAAAAGAAGTTGAAAGAGCAAGGAGAAAAAAGTTAATATAAACTGAGTAAAAGATTCTACAAAAAAAGGAGAGAGTAGAAATGAGAGAGTAATTTTTCCCTTCATACATTAATTGTTTTTAATAATATACTTGTTAAATTACAAAAAATAAATAATTTAAAATACAAAAATTAACATTAAAATGAATCAAACTAAGAATAAATAAAATAGTTTTTATCAAAAAATAAATGGATAATTTATTTGGCTAAAATACAGAGTATTCATATTTAATATGATTATTAGAATATCTTTAATTTAAGTTATTCGATTTCAATTAAAATTTTATTTTCAGTTTTAATGTTTATTTAAAGAAAGCAATCTTAATTATTTATTCACTGTTTTTGAGAGAAAAAGGCTTTAAATTATATAAACTTAAAAATAGGTAATTTAAAGAAAGGGAATAAGAAATGAGAAAGCAATTAGAAATTCATGCACAATAAATGAAAGAAAAGGAATTTTAAAAATTAAGAAGTATTATTACATCTAACAAATAAATAAGACCATAGTCTTCTAATCCTTACACATAAAATAGGAATTATTAAAATCTTTATTGAAATGAGTTAATTTTTGTTTTTTATTGCTTGCTTGTTATTTCTTTAGAAGGTTTTTTATTAAAATGAGTGAATTATTTATTATTTACCTAATAAAAGTGTTTGAAAAGTTATTATTGAAATATTAAATTATATTTATGTATGTATGTCTTTCATCAAAGGTGAAGAATATTCTCCTTTTTTTCTGCTTTCATAAAAGCATCGCTTATTAAAAGAGGAACTCTTTGATTGTTTTGCTTAAGTTTTCTTTTGATAGAGTAAAAAAATTACATAAAATTAATTCAAATTTGTATATGAAAAAGATTATTTTAATTTACTATGCTAACTCTTTGATAATTGGAGCATGCACCAATCTTTCTTTATAATTAACCAGCTTTATTAGTTGCTGATCTTTTTTTTCGCTTTGCTTCTTTAATTCTTTATCTTGGTATGGATCGAAAGGGTACAACTCTGATACATTGTAGAGATTATTATAAAGATACTACTAATTTGACATATAAGGATACTTTTTTTCTAAAGTTATTTTTTCTTTTTTTTTACCTCTGTATTTGCCTTTAATGTACCATTCAGTTATGATTTCTTTGTGCTTATTCAATAAAGCTTTCTTTTCTTACTTATTTTCATTTTAGTTTGTGCTCGAGTCCCATTCTGGTTACTTTTAATCTCTTTAACTTATGCATTTTAAGGATTCTTCTCTAACTTATATCAACGGTATGTGCTAATCCTCCATTTATTTTATGATTTCTAACTCATTAGAATCTTTTATACGCTCTAGGTCTCTTTTCATGAACTCTTATGCATCTAAATTAATTAATATTTTATGAAAAATATCAATTACATATTTTTATTTAATTACCTTATCTTTAATATTTCTTTCTGAAATATTTGTTATTTTGTAGGAGCGATGCTTCATTGTGAAGCTTACTGTTAATTGACTCTTATTTTAACTAGTGATCATTTATATGATATTATTTATTTAGCTAAATTGTAAAATTAGCTGGTTCTTAGTCTTAGTCGACTAAATATGTATTGTTTTGCTTCTTTTGCTTAATTTAGTTTGACATTTATTCTTTTAAACTCACAAATAAATCTTAGCTCTTTTTCAATTTAACATCTAGCTCAGCTTCCATTTTTTCCTTTAATTTGTTCCTCTCTTCCATTTATTCTTGTTTACAACTCTTTACTGAAAATGGGTTCAGGAGATCTAGACTAAAATTCATTTATCTCTTATTATGTAACGAAACATTTCTTGAATGATTCGGTGAAATAGCTCCATTTAAAATACTGCTGTTTATGATTGATTTAGACTAATTATTCTATTTTAACAAAATTAATTTAGAAATTAATTTAAAAATTATTTTTACACTAGCAACAGCGCTCTTTTGTTATGATGACCCAAAAATAACACTTTCTTTCGGAGATCCAATCTCAGTCTCAAAATTAGATATATTTCTAGAGATATAATATGAATTAATTTCATCATGCTTATCCAATAAAGAAAGCTAGCTTTTTTTTCTTACTGGCTTAATTTATTAATGAAAGTCTTTGAAGTAATCGTTTTATGATTTATCAGATTTTTCTTGCTACTAAAGTGTATCAATAGTTTCACCGTTTATTGAAGAAGCTTCGTGTGTGTAATGAATAGAATTGAAGAACTTTTTTAAATAAAATTAAAAATATTGAATAAACTGGCATTATATTTTACTTTTGTTTTCTTTGGCTTTTTTGGTGCTTATACATTTAATAAATCTATTAAGCAATAAAAAGAGCTCAGAGAATTAGCTGATTTCTTCTTGTATTTTTTAACCTCCATACACAAAAAATATTACTCAACTCAATATAGTTCTACTTTCGATTATTTTTAATTATTCTTTCTTTAATTAAAAATATTTACTTTATATACTTTTTATCAATAATTATTATAATCATTCAGAATTGTTATAATTTTTTCAAACAAATCGAATAAATATTTTTTATGCCATTAAATTATTTATTTATGAAGCTCTATTTTAATAAATGTTTTATTTAGTTGAATCAAAAAATTTAAAAAAACACTCTAAATGTAAAATTTAATTTTTCAATAAAAATAAAAAATAATATTTGATTTATTCTTGTAAATTTTTATTAAAATATTAATAAAAAATATAAGTTTATTAGCTTAATTTAAGCAAAAAAAAATTATTTATTTGTGAAATTATTTATTATAAAATAAATATTTTGTTTGAAATGCAGAATAAATTTGATAAAATAATTAAAAAAACTAATATTTTAATCAAAATTAATTTTTATGTTTTCTTCTTTTTAAAAAAACATATTTAGGCTTGATAGATAAAGCTAACTAAGCAGAACAAAAAAAATTAACATGCTAATCAAAATAAAAAATCATCAGATAAGATTTATGGATACTCTGATGATTTGGAGAATAAATTTTATAAAAATATAAATAATTTTAAATTTATTCAAATTTAAATCAAAATTACTTTTTATGCTTTCTTCGTTTAAATAAAAATATTTTTAAGCATAATAGATAAGACAATTAACTCAACAGACAAAAATCAAAGCAAATAAAATTAATATTTTAATCAAATTTATTTTATTATAATAACCTTGTGTCTGAAGTTAAGAATATTATGATTTCTCATAATAAATTTCAAAAAAATAATTTAATATTTTTACTTTTTCTTCATTTAAAAAAAATTTCATACTAACTAAATAAATAAAATTAAAATTTTTTAGATTAAGAATTATTTTATTAAATTAAAGCTTAAATCTATCATTTTACATTTTAAGAAAACAATCTTAAAGCAAGGTAATTACAAAAAAGTTTTTGATAAAATATAAAACAATAATTTATCTTTGATAAAGTCAAATTAACTTGTTTTCTAAAAATCTTTAGCTTAGTGGCTACTTAACTTGCTTTTGCATTTCTTACTTGTCTTTAATGCTTGCGAAGTTTAACAATTTTGTGCTTTGATTATTCTTTGGTGTAAACTTTAATTAAGGTTAACCGCATAGATTTGAAAATGAGGATGGAGTTTCATTTTCATCATTACTTATTCTTTTTTGCTTTTGTTGTGTTTGTTATTTTTCTATGAAAATCTTGCTGGTACCTTTATTTTTAATTTAATTTGCATCAATTTTTTTCATAAAAATGAATTTACTTATGAATGAAGCTATGCAGGTTGGTTATTAAACAAAGTCATAATTTATCTCTCTAAATAGCTAGATTTAGTTGTTGTAGATGAAAAACACTTTGATCGAATTCTCACTTTAATACTAATTGAAAAAATAAATTTAGTATATTGAAACTAAGTATTATCATTTACTGTTTAAGGAAGAGACACTTAAAGGTCATTTTTCTCAATTGGCATTTCAATGCTAGGTTTTATTAAGTTTAAATCGATAGAAATTCTTTTTTAAATAAAAAAATTATTCAAGTTCAAAGCAGATTTATGAAAATGTTTCTTTTATTGTTAAAGGACCTCAATTTCATTCAAATTAGGATTAAGAAGGTTCTGTTTTTAATATTCTTCCCATTTTTTATCTGAAAACCCAGACTTAGAATATATTTCGATGTCATAGTCAATACTACTATCAACATTTTAAATTGAAAACTCAATTAACCTGCCATTATTGAATTCAATCTCATCATAATAATTTTTGCAACTTGGGATAATTACTTTTTAAATAGGACTAAATTTATTGATGTTAAATCCATCAGAAGTTCTAACATTAAAATCAATATCAAATTTTTTATGAGGGAAGTAAGCCAAAATTTCAAACTGTTTATTTTATATCATGCTGTTAGGTATAAGGTAAATTGTATAGTGATTATCAGCTATCCTATTCATTTCTAATTATATAATCTATTGGAAATAAATAAATTCATTATTTTTACTGATTGAAACTTTAAATGATCTCGAAAACTTTAATTTGCACTCCATCTAGCCAAGTTCATTAGTCTTTCCACAAAATAACAGATTATCTGATGTGTCTTTAACTAATATTTCAGCATTCGGAACTATGCACTGATTAATTATATCGAAAGCTCTCAGTCTTATCACAGTCATAGTTAAAGGTTTCATATCGATATCAATTTTAGGATTATCACCTTAATTAACTTAAACTTGTCTCTCTTCTATGTAAAAATTTTAGTGAAATACTAAAACATAATAGTAACCAGGGTGAGTATAAAAGCTATACCTTCTAGTTTAGCTATTAAAGTCCAGTTATATAGCTTCTGTCTGTTTACCCTAATTCAAATTTTCTAATAAAAAGATTTAACAAAAAAATTATTTTTGCCTAAAATATTTTACTAATAAAGATTTGGTTGAAAGGTTTATCAGAAACATAAACACTTGCATTATTCATAATACCTTTTTAGTTGCTAGTTACTACTATATCACAAGCACAAATATCATTTCTATCAATAAGAATATCTAAATCTAAATTTTTTTCATTCATTTACTACCTTTTAAGTTCTTTTATGTCTAATTGCTTTTAAATTAAATAAATTATGTAAAAATGATTTTATACTTGAAACTCAAGTTTTAGTTTAGTTAATGTAAATTTTCCAAAGTGTTATCTTTTAATGCAAAAATTAAAAATTTTAAAAAACTACTTCAATTAGTTAAATTGCTGCTTTTAAATATTTTACATCTTTTGCTAGGTATTTATTATTTTAGGTATATGTTTTAAAATTAACAAATAAATGTTATTTCCAAAATTATCTATCAAATATAATTTACATTTAAATTTGGGATAACACAAAATATTGTTTTATTTTATTTTTGAGATGGTTTTAAAAAATAGAGATTATATTATTCGCTTTAATTAAATTTTTTTTTAATTTTTTTGAAAATCATTAATTTAATTCTTCTTAAAAACAGTTTTTTTTCTTTAAAGGAAAATTTATTTTTTTGTTTTTAGTGCTTAATAATTTGTTTAATTAAATTGATAATCTAAAGAATAAAACTTTACTATTATGCACTCTTTAGTATAGCTACTTGAATGTATTTTAAGTTCATAAAACTATAATTCAGATATAACGTTATTAAATTCAGCTTAGCCTTGATTATTTATAGTTGAGATGTAATTGATAATATTTTGCTTTTAGTTGATATTCTTTGAACAACTTGAGAAATTAAATTTTGATAATATTTCACTTTCAAGTTTAGAGATTGAGCTTTGTCTCGTATTTTTAGAGTTTCTTGGAGTTAATGAAGTAGAATTCATATTAGAAGTAAGAACTTGACTTTAATTTGATAATTAACTTGAAAGGAGTTATATTCCCTATTTTAGTGATAAACTATTGTTTACTGCATGGCTCCTAGTAGATTAATTTTCTGTATTTTTAAAAGTGTTACTATTCAACATGTTAATTTCAGAAGATCTAACTATAGTTAAATTTAGTAAGCTTAATAAAATAAACAATTTAAGTATATATTTATACCATAATTTAGTATTTCTCTTCTTGACTATGGAGAGCTAAATTAGTTTAGTTGTTTTTCCTAAAGTTTCTAAATTTATAAGTAAAATATTTTAATAAAATTAAAGAAATATGTATGCAATAATATTACCTTTTTGACTTGTGTGAGAGTAATTTTAACATTTTCTAAAGTAGGTTTATTTTATCTATAGTACTAAGTTTTAACAACAAGAGGATCTAAGTTTTCTTATGTGTTCACTGTAATATTGACTCTCAAGTTGATTGTATTTATACATTTTTCTATTTTAAATAATTAATGTGAGTTATTTAAATAATTTAATTTCATTACATATGTTTTATAAGACAGTTTAGCTTGTTGGCAATTAAATAAGTAGATCTTTTGAATAAATCACTGCTTTTTTGACAACTAAATTAAATTAAGTTTACATAAAAATTTCAAAGAGCCCATACTTTGCTCCATTCCTCTCTATTAATTCACTTTCTTAAAGCTATTTTACAATAACTTTCATAAAAGGATAATTTTTGATAATATTTTGTTGTATTTCTTACAATCTTTAGCTGAAGATTGTAGAATTTTCTAAATTATTGCTAACTAATTCTCCTACATCATTAAAATATGCTTGAATTACAATAATTCCTTCGTTATCTTAAATGCTATTGAATTCGCTAAACTCAATAAATTAAACTTGCTTTTAGAGATCATCATATGATATAAGATTGCAATCCAGTTTCGATTAGCTAAAAGATTACTTAAATTTATTCATGTTTTAAAGAGTCACAAATGTTTCATATTAGAAGGGGTTTTATTGCTACACGTTGTAGTTCTGATGACATGGCTTCTATTGCTTGAAAGAGCTAATAAAATAGAATTAGTAAATTAACGATATAATTTATTTACAAGTAATTGCTAGAACTACTCCTAACATGTTTTGGTGTTATTGCTTTTTACATACTATTATAATGTGTTATAAATCAATGTTTTATTAATTTAATTTAGATTATTAACGAATGCAAGATCCAGCTAATTTTAATAATTTTTTTTTCTGTTTGATCATTTTTGAAATAGTCTGCGATTGCATTTCAAATACAATTTAAAAGCCATATTAGATATTACTGTTAAAAATTATCATTATCTTTAAAAATGTTTAATCAGTAAAATAAGTTAGATTGAAATGTTTTTGAATTTTAAAGAAAATGCTCATTTATTTTTTTCATTAAAATTGATATATTTCATTATATTTAAAAATAATGTTTATGAAGCTTTTTAATCAGAATTATTAAAAAAATAAAGCCTATTATATTTTTTAGCAAATATTAAAAAAATATTTTATAAAATTATAGATAAAAGTCTTATCAATCCCGTCTATCAATTTTTTAATAAATTATATTCATTCCAAATCTTTTTTTAATCTTTGGGATGGGTTTTTTTAAATAATATTTTTGAACATAAAGAATCACTGTTTGTAATAAATACTTAATTCAATCTAATTCTACTAAAATGTTAATAACTAATAGTTTTTTTTTTTTTTTATTTATTTATTTATTTATTTATTTATGAACTTTTTACTTGATCAGTTGTTATTGATTAGTGGTAAAGAACTTTTAAAATAATATATCGTTATGCTTATCTCATGCAATTGAAAAATTAATTTATCTAAAAATAAATTAGAATAATATTATTAATTGGTGATGCTTTAAAAAAAGAATTTATTTTTATTATAATTTTTTAATTGAAATTCAGTAATAAGACAGAATATAAAATATTATTTATAAAATAATTATCATTATTCTTCTTCTATTTTTTTATTTTCAAGCTTTTTTAGCTTTTTTTATTCTCTAAGGAATTCTTTGTAACTTTTTTTATCTTCTTCTTGTTTGTCAAAGGCTTCAGAGCTACCATCTTCAGACATTTTCTAATAAAAAAAAATGATTAATGATATTTATAATTGTTTAATTGCTTACAATTTTGACCAGCTTTTTAGCTTTATTAATTTTAGGAGCTATTTCAAGTGCCTCTTCTTCATCTACTTTTAATTCTTCTAACTTTTCACCTATATTTTTTTCTATATTGAGAATAAGCTGAACATCATATTGTGTCATGATTGAAATTGCTAGACCTCTTTTACCTTTACGAGCTGTTCTACCTACTCTATGAATATAATCATCTGAGTTTTTAGGTATATCATAGTTAATTACTAAGTCAACAGTAGGTATATCTAAACCTCTTGAAGCTACATCAGTAGCAACTAAAATATTTGCAGCTTGACTTTTAAAAGTCTTTAAGTGTGATATTCTCTATCCCTATTTTAAACCAGAATGCAAGCTGGTAGATGCAAACCCTAAAGAGTTCAACAAAGCATTTATAAAATGGCAAGTTCTGCATTTATTTACAAATATTATCATGCTAATTCCTTTGAATTTATTCAACAAATTGATGAAATTTTAATCCTTAACCATTTCTGGAACTAAAACGAATTTCTATTTTAAATAAGTAATTTTAGATATATTTAAAGAAAATAATTGAAAAAGATATAATAAGCAAATTTTATAATTAACTGGTGTTTAATTTTAAAATAATCAAATAACTTTAGAACATGATTAATAAGTAAGTTATTTACTTGTTTTAAAGTTTGAACTACTTTTTTTTGTTAATTTACGCAGAATCTCTCAAATTTTACATTTGTTTTTAATATTTCATTTAGCTTTTTGTCATTAAAGTCATCATTTATAGTAGCAGTAGCTAGAATAATTTATTTTTCTTATGGTATAAACTCTAAAATCTATTTTAAGACGATTAATATGAGTAAAATAAAAAGTTTTCATTCAAATAAAATTTACTGCTTATATATCTTCAATAATTGAATCTTCAAAAAGTCTATCAGCTTCGTCCAAAACTAAATACTTAACATTTTCAATATATTCTTTTAAAACTGGTGACTTATCTATCATATCTAATGTTCTTCCAGGAGTTCCTACAACAATATGAGGAATTCTCTCTAATTCAGATAATTATTTATTAAAATCTACTCCTCCGACTAAAGTGGACACTCTTAAATTTAAAGAGCTTCCAAATATAGTGAATTGCTCAGAAATTTACATAGCTAATTCTCTGTTTGCTGTTAAAACTATTGCAAAAACACCATATGGATCTTTTGCCAAGTCTTACAAAATAGGGAAAGCAAAAGTAGCTGTTTTACCACTACCAGTTTCAGCGTTAGCTATTTTTAATTTTAAATTTAAATTATCAAAACAAAGTTTCATAATAATATTTGTTTTAATTAAGCTAATGCAAACTTTATTTGCATTTATGATTCTAAGCTATAATAATTACCAATAACATGCTACTTTTTTAAGAGAGGAGGAATTGCTAATTCTTAAATCTTTGTAGGATTTTAATATCCAACTTTATCACATGTTTTTTAAATCCATGTGTCTAATCCTAACTTTGCAAATGGATGCATTTTTATAGTTCTAATTGCTAAATATGTATTTTTAGTGGTCTAAGAAATTAAAAGAAGTTTTTATCAATCAAAAAATAATTAATAATTGTATCAAAAAATAGTATCAATTTTTAAATTTAGCTGATTGGTAGAAATTTAATGAAATTATCAAGAAATTGTTAAAAGAATAATTATTGATATAATTTATAACTTTGATCAAATTCTTTTTTCAAACAAAATCTTCTATTAGTTTGGGTGTAAATCAATATTCTACTTTTACCTTTCAAACAAATCTTTATATCTAACAAAATAATAAATATTTTTCCTCTAAATATGAAAAATAAAATCATTTGAATAGTAAATCAAATTTATTTTAAAAAGAAATTCATTTTTAAATTAAAAAAAGCTTCAAATTTATAATCAAAAAAGGCATTTTTAATTCTTAAATATAAAACATTTAAAAAAAGTAAAATAAATCATTTGAAAATAAAAGAAAAACTCATATTTTATTATTATTTTCTTTATAATTTAACTTTAAAATGAGGACTTCTAAATAGAAATTTAGATCTAATATTCAAATTATTTTTGAGTAATAAGATAATTTATAAATATTATTATATTTTACATCCATAAAAGATTTTTGATTGATATATTAGAACATATTTTACATCCATAGAAAATCCAAATATAATTTTTGATTAGTATTTCTTTATAAATGTTAAAATCACTAATTTACTTAAGATTATAAATACTTTAAAAAATAATTTTTCATTTTTAACCATAAATTCACTTAAAAAAAATCTATGTTCAGAAAGTATTTTTTATATTTCAAAGTAAATGTATTTTTATAATTTTACTGAATTATCTTATGAGTTGTATCAAAAATTATTATAAGCTCATTTCATCAAATTTTCGTTAAACAGCTACGCTTTTTACATAGTTTGAAGCAAATTGGGGATTCTTTTTAACAATAAAATCTTCAAAAAATAAGTTCTTCTTTCTATTTAACAGTTTTTTTATAAAACATTTTAAGACATGTGCAATGATTGATCTTTTTTACTTTTATAATTTATAATTAATATAAATATTTAATGATCTTTAATAAAATGTTACTTACTTATTATTATAAATTTACTAAAAAATAAGTTCGTAAAAAAAAATTTAAATAAAGTTTTTTAAACTTTTAAAAACAATTTTATCACTATTTTATATTTAAAATACGCACTAACCAAAAAAAAATACAAAAAAATGATCTCTTTTTATTATATTAATAATGACTAATTATATAGTTATTGAATTTCTAGAATTAATCAGATTTGATTATTTATCAACCTAGTTTTGATATTGTTTATCAATCTATGTTAAAAATGAATTAGTTTATTGTCTGAAACAAATTTATTTGCTTATTGTTTTTAAAGTGTAATTTTCAATTATTCACAATATTTTTTTAGTAAAATATCTATTCAAAATTTGTAAATAACTTGATTAATATTTTTTTATTATATATTTAACAAAATTTTTCTCAAAAATAAATCATGCTTTGTATGGTATTTTTTAAGTTTTTAATCTTACTTCGAATAATTATTTTTAAGAATAATACCTAATCTACTTTACATATTTAAGCTTTTACTTTGTTAAATAATAATTAAGTTACAATAATTTTTAGATATTTCATTTTGAAATAGATAAATAATTTAAAAAGCGTATTATCTACGTTTGTAAATCTAATTTTTTGATTATGCTTAAAAAAAGGCCAGACCTTTTCATGAAATCGGAATAAAAAGCAACCAAGCAAGAGAAAACTAACCAAACCAAATAAAAAACCAGTTATTTTAATTTAAATAATTATAAATATTTTATGGCAAACTTGCAATTTTAACTTACACGTCATAATTTGTGGTATATTACTTAAATCTAAATAGAAGTTATATTTGATAGCGCTTGAACTAAATACAATATTTGTAATTTAAAATTAATGTATGATAAAAATAGGGAGAGAGTAACTTAGAAAGAATTGAAGTTTTTAAATAATCTCTTTTTTATATATGTTTGAATAAGTCAAAAAAAGCAATTTCTAAAATATATTTATTTGTTAATTTGCATGTCTATATTCCAAATTAGATAAATCTTTAAAGAATTGAAAAAATTTACACAATTTCTTATATAATATACAGTGAAAACAGTAACTTATAGAAAAATGCAAAATAACTAAAAGTAATAGAAAAACTAGAGATAAATATTTTTGGATGAAATTAAAAAGGATTTGCAAATGTTAAGATACGCAGAGTAATATAAAGTAGTCATAGTACGACTTTTTAATTGTATTTTAGTAATATAAATAAATTAGTAGTTATGTTCTATACATGCATATAAATTGGTAGTATTAGGTTTGTTATTAACCTCGATTTTTTTTATTTTGTGTTTATTATTGTATCATTTTGTTGGGATTGCTATTTTTTTGTGAGCAAAGCAATTAAATTATTGAAAATTCTTAAGGTTTCGTAGAGGCATTTGGAGAAAATTAATTATTATTTATTAATCGTAAATATTTTCTTAATTAAGTATTACTTTTAGATGTGATACTTGATTCAACTAAAATATTACGATAACGATAGAAAATATAATCTAGGGAAATTTCAATTTGCTAAAGAAATTTCAATTGAGTAATTGTTAACTATTGGTTATTTATTACTTTTTTCTAATTCAGACATGTTTATTTCGAAATATTTTAGTAAGACTGCTCTTTTTTCGCTCAGCTAATCATCGTATTTGATAAATTATTTAGTAGTGTTGACTATCTTAGAATATTAATTTTCAAAAGCCAAAAGAGATGCTTTGCATTGTTTAAGAGTCTCTTCAAACATGCGTACCATGCTCATATCTTTTTTGAGATAGTTAGACTATTTTTTTATACCTTAAGCAATAATTTTAAAGTCTGATTATTCAGTTGAGCACTAGATAGAAGCTTTGCCATTAAATATATTCAAGGAATCAAAGATATCCTATCTAGCCATATATATCTTTTGATATATTTTAACATATTCCAAGGTTAATTATTCCAAGTTATTCATATACAAGCTCATTTTATAAATGCAATTTTTTTTATTTTTTATGAAATGTGAATTTTTGATTATTAATTTAAAAAAATAGATTATATCATATCTCTTGATTCCCACTGATATCAATTTATATATCCCTCGATTATGTTTTAACTTTAATTTTTCTTAATTTACTTTACAATTCCCGAAAAAATTATTACTTAGGATTAATAACATAATTTCATTTCAGTAATTAATTAAAACCCAAAATTTACTACTTCTTTCCTTCTTTTTTTTGTTAGTTTGTTTTTTTATTTGGCGTTGATAATCACTTCTTTTTTACTAATATTATGCGTTAGTAAAATTAAAAAGACACCATCTAGCATAAAACATAGATCATACACTCTTAAATCTATTTTTTTTCAAAAGCCAAAACAACCAATAAAAATGTAGGAAAAAATAACGTAAATATAGCTAGTTTTATTTTTTTGAATTAAGTGAAACATCTTACCCAAATCAATTCATGATAACACTTTTTTGATATTTAAAGAAAGTAATTTAAATTTTCTCATAAATCCTATCAAAAATTTTGGTGGAAAAAATGATAATTCTAAAATCAATAAATTCGAATTCAATAACATAATTACGTTTTAATGACTTTATTATTTTTCACTAAAATAACAAGATTTTTTTACAATCAACAGTAAAATTACACATATTTGTATGGAAAAAGCAATAAGCAGGATTTTAATTTAATTCACGCAAAAATATTTGCTATCACTCAACATTTAAAGAATGGAGACCTTTAATATTTGATTGTATTATCTATATTAATTATTCGGTTTGTTAATGTAATCTCGTTCAAAAAAAGAAAAAAAGGATGCAAAATTGAATAATTTAGAAAATAGACAAACAACTTTCACCAAAATTTATTTGCTTGATTTACTTAAATTAGTTTTCTGCAAATTCTTTCAGATTTTTGTAATTAATTTGATAATTATGTAATCTGTTGTTATAAATTTGTATGATTGACTAACTAATCTATAGCTAATTAATTTAAAAACTCTCTATTTTCTTAGACTATCACTTTTTTAAACATTTTTACAATTTCATTTACTATTTTTGAACAAAAAATTTAAATAATTTATAATAAACTTCCATTTCCATTTAAATATTTTTACTGAGAGCCTAATAAATAAATAATTTAACAAAAATTTTAGATTTTTATGAAAAGCAAACTACTAAAATTGAATTGTTTTCTGTGATGTTTAAAAATTTTCCATTTAATTACTTACAATTGAGTTGTTATTTATTTTTTTTAATTAATGGATTGTTTCTCCAAAGCATAGGTTTTTGTTCATTCATTCTTCTGTAAGTAGTAATAATAATTAATAATTTTTTTTACTTAATTCATTTTATATTATTTTAGCATCTGGAGCAAGGTTATTTACTTAAAACTTTATAAGAATTTAATTTTGATTCTATGAATTGAAATATTTTTTAAAAGTCCACAAGCTACACTAAATTTAACATAAATGTTAATTTTGTTAAAATAAATTTAAATAAAATTTCGATGAATCTTAAAATTTATTCAAAATTTTGTTTTACTTTTTCTTATTTAAATTGTTGTTAAAAATAAAATAATTTATTAATATTTTTATAATTTATCTCATTTACTTTACATTTTTCTTGCTATTTTTCAAAAAAAAAAAAACAAATAAATTAATTGAATAAATACATCAAAAATCTGAAAGATTTTACCTTTACTTTTATATTTTAATGAATTACTCTTTAAATTTATTTTCATAATTAAAAGAGTTTTTAAACTCTTTACTTTAATTTATTACTGATCTCCATGTTTAGCTCAAGATAATAAATTTATTATTGTCAATCTTATTTTTTTATCTTTACTTTCAAGTTAAGTTTTATTTTTAAAATATTTTTTCTCATTTTTTTATCATATTTTTTAATTTAATTAATTTATTATTAATTTTCTAATTTTTTTTTCACTTTTTATTACTTTCTTATTATTTCAATAATGGTAATAAAGGTGCATAATATTGTGGTTTAATTTTAGTAAACAGTACTAATTTGTCAAATATGATAATAAATAATTGGATTTATGGTAAAAATAGTTTTTTTTAGATGTGATAATTTTAATTAAAAATAAATGAAAAAAAAATTAGTAAAACTTCTAAAAACAACTTGATATTTATTTAATTGTAATAAAATTATTTTTTAAATAAATTCAATTTAAAAAAGAATGAATTTGTTTGGGGGAAAAAAAAATGTATTAATTTTAATTATATTGTGTTTAAGATAAATTTGACGATACTTTAATATTTTTTAAAATAAATGACAACAATATTTATAATAATTAAGAATTTTAATTTAAAGAAAGATATATTAGGATTGTTTGTTTAATTTTTATATTAATTGATTAAAATTATTTTTTTTATATTTAGATCAACCGTCTTGACCGAATTCAGTAGTCCACTTTTCATAATCTTTGAGTTGTTCTTACCCAACAGAAGGTTTTACTTTTTTAATGGCTATTCCAAAGTCTTGCTTTATTATTATTAAAAAAAAATTATTTACAAAAAATACACTATAAAACTAAAAATGTTTTACTGCAGATATTTATGGAAGTTCAAGCTATTACTGATTTAAACTTAAATAATTGAGGTTAACAATATCAGGTCCTGAAGCATTATCATCGACAGGCATGTATTTATCACCTGGTAACTTTTTGAATTTTGTTGCAACTTATAATTTTCTAACTGGTTCAAGCACTGCATCTCTGACAAAAATAGACATATCAGCTCCTGAAAATCTATATATTGTAATTTTTATATTAAAATATATTTAAATATCTTTGCGAATGATTTTACCCCTCTGTTTATTAAGATAATCTATCAAAATCTTCTTCTTTAAGTGTGTTTGGAGTGGTTTTAAGGTTGTGTTTGAGTAAGAATTTTCTGGCAGGTTAGTCAGGCAAGGGGATATAAATTCTCTTTTCAAATCTTCTTCTAATAGCGGGGTCAAGAGCCCAGGGTAAATTGGTGGCTCCAAGTACCAAAACACCTTAGTCATCGTTACCAACACCTTGCATTTAAACCAAAAATTCTGTTTTAACTCTTCTTGAAGCTTCGTTTTCTCCATCACTTCTATTACCACATAAACTGTCTACTTCATCAATAAATATAATAGAAGGTTTTTTTTCTCTGGCTAAAGCAAATAAGTTCTTGATTAATCTATTATTTTTTATTTAAAATAAATTAATTATTCCAATTAAAAACATTCAATAAATTTTTTTATTTCTTGATAGGCTGAATAAATATTTTATAATTTCATATTTAGGAAGAGATATTTATTTTTTAAAAATAAAATATTCTAATGTCGATTAACACTTCCTATTGATACGATCAGAAATATTATGTAATAAAGTAGAAACTAATTTTATCTTTAATTATTAATTCATTCTGCAATTCAATTTTTCTTTATGGAAAAAAGGAAATTAAAAATTTTGGAAATAATATAAATAATTAATGAAAGGATTCATTTATTCTCTGACTAGCTATCAAAAGATATTTTTTAGTGAAGTATGAAATTCTAATTAATTGTTAAAGAGTTGTTTTTGTCTTTATAATTTAAGACACATAATATTTTTGTTGATAAAAGAATATGTATTGTAAATTTAATTACTTTTCTGATTCACCAACATATTTGCTGACGAGATCGGCTGAGGATACTGAAAAGAATGTACCTTCAGTTTCAGTAGCACAAGCCTTAGCTAAATAAGTTTTACCAGTACCTGGAGGTCCATAAAGAAGGATACCTTTCCATGGTTTACGAGCGCCTTTAAATATTTCAGGGAATCTAATTGGAAGGATAACTGCTTCCTTTAGGGATTCCTTAGCTTTCACTAAACCTGCTATATCATCCCATTTTACATTAGGCTTTTCTGGTACAATTGTTTCTTATAATGCTTCCTTAAATTTAGAGTTTTCATCTTTGGCATTATTACTATTCAAGATAAAATACAAATTAATCTAAGATTAAAATAGCTTTAAAAATAATTTTTATATGTAAGCTATATAATTATCTAAATTTTTATGTTTAATTTATTTAACTTTGCAAAATATTTTACTTGTTACCACCACCGCCGCCTTATGCGATTGCCATAGGTTAATTTCCATTTTTTTTAATTTATTCTAATTTTGTAAGCATGTTTTCTACTTCTTTATAGTTGTTTTAGTATTAGGTTTTTAAAGTATTTTGAATTTAAGGGTCAGTTTCTCCTGTTGATATTAATAAATATAAAATGGTTAACTTTTGCATTTACTTGCATAATTTTTTTAGCACAATTGATTCAAATTCTAAGTCTAAATAAATTACTTTAAATCCAGAGTTCTAACTTCTTTAAACCTTATAAAAATGTTGAAATGCCCTTATCTTTTTCTTCAATAGTATCACCTTCGTTGAAAGATCTTCTACCTTTATCAATCAAGTAATTTGTTTCATTACGAATTTAAGTGTTATCTAACTTAAATTAGGGAGCATTATTATTTCCTCCGTAAAACATCTTTTTAGATATTTATTTTCTTTTTTAATTAGTTAATTCTATTAATTAAATATTTTTTTATTACTAAAAGTTAGTGACCACACTTAAAACAAAAAAAATTTAATAAGCACAAAAAAAGCTTGGCGATACATATATATATATACATTCATAATTAATTAAATAAATATTTTCTCCTCATTCTAATCTTGCTTGATAAGGTACAGGCAATCAATTAATCAAAAAAAATAAAATCGACAAATTCAACTGCATATCAGAAATCATTAAGTATGCTTTCATTTTGATTTTGATTTTTTTAACAAAAATAATTAGTTTGTATTTTTTACTATAGACAATTGAAAAAAAAATTTCACACTCATAAATCTAATTCACTCATTTATAACAAGCAAATAAACTTATATGCGAATTAAAAATTTAATTATTCTATAAATTACTTACATAATTTTAAAATAGATTCTAAATTAATTTTAAATTTAAATGAAGAATAATTCAAAAATATCTGAATATTCTATGATCTATAACTTAATATAACATAATCATAATATTCTTTATTACTAAGTAATAAATTTTACAAGATCGTAACAGCAAAAATTTCACAGGAATTCTTTATGCTAACAAAAAGTTTATATGTTTTTTTATAAATTGATTTGTTTGTAAATTTTTTAATCTTTATCATTTTGAAATTTTGAATGAAAAAAATTTAAATATTTAATAAAATAAAAATTCTAATTATTGGGAACAAAATCATGCAAATAAATTTAGGCTTTTAAGTTATCTATTACTATTTGAAAATTTATTTCTGATAAGGCATTTATTATTTTAAAATTTCAATTTAATTATATAAGAATAATTCATACAAATCTCATATCATTAAAAAAAAAATTTTAATTAATCCAGAGGAGTAACATTTTTTTATAAATTCATTTCCATTTTTATCAAATTGATGTATCAATTAATGGTGAGTGTGGGAAAAGTATTCTAGTACGATTGAAAGTTTATTTGAGAATTTATTTCTATTCAGGAGTGAATTTATCAAGCTTAGCTAGGCATTCACCGTGAACGCTGACAAAGAAAGACTCAAATTGTTTAACATAAATCACTGTTGATCTAGCCAAAAGGACAAGCTAATCGGTCTTAAATAATCTCATTCTATTTTATATGTTATTTAAGAGATCACCTACAAGAGGTTTGTTGTTTAGCTTTAAAGAAGAAGCTGCAATAACAATTCTAATAATTTCATCATTATTTAAATCTTTAATCTAAAAAACGTGACCAGAACCTAGAACTTTATGCAAAATAGAAAATGTCTATTCATATTTGGTAGGATCTATTCTGAATCTAGCTAATCCGAGCCAAAGATTGACATAGCTAGTTATATTCATTTCTTTATATTTGCTATGAACAATTCTTAACAATTTTCTAAGCAATTCCTCATTTTTTTCCTATATTTAATTTTTGAATATCACAAAAAAGTAAGTAAGCTAATAAATAATTACTTATGCACCAGATAAGGTAAAAATCATGCTACAGGCAGTTTCAGTAGACATGTTAGGCTCTGAATTACCTGAATCTCTATCAAGAATTTCTTTAGTGAGAATAGAAAACTGCTTTGAGTTACCATAATTTAATTCTCCTAAAGCACTTATAGCCTTTTAAATTTGTTCTTCATCTAATTCCTATTATTTTATGATAATTAAGCATAAATATTGAAATGAAATGGATTTTATTGTAAAAAATTAATTTGATTGTTAGCATTTTAAAACCTAAATAAAAAAATTATCTATCGAAATTCAAAACTAATGTTTTTTTAATTCTGATAAAATACACCAGATTTTTTAATTTCACAAGCAGAGGAAGAATTAATTTTTTTAAAGCTTATAAAAATTCTTCCAAAAAAGTTATGCAAAAATTAAAATTAACATAAATGAAGAATAATAATTTAATATAAATAATAAAAATTAAAAATAAACAACAAATCTAAACAAAAAAAAGTTTTTGTCTAAGAATGTCTTCAAATTAAATTAGCTGGCAACATTAGCTTTTTTGGAGATTTTATTTTAAAATGTGTCAAAAATAAAAAGGCCTTACTCAAAAAAAGAATATGAAAAATGAAATTTACCTCTTTGATTTGGACTAATCTTTCTACAAATTTACTTATTGTTGAGGAATTTGAATATTCTACTGTCATAAAGGTCATGATCATGGTAATTAATTCATCATGAGTTAATGTTTCTATGTATTTTGCACTTGTGGTGGCAAGTACGTCAACAATTGGCTGAGATAAAGCACCATCATTTTCACCTTAAAATATTTAGCTAAGAGCAAAACACAATGAGGGATTTTAGGCATAATCGAAAAATTAACACTTCTTTAATATGGAATCAGATAAATTTTTTTTTTATTACTCAGACAACTCTATAAAACCAAATTCATACATGTATGAGCCTAATGACCAAACAAAAGTTTATATTGAATCTGCTGAAAGATCTTTAGAATTTTCAATAATCTATACAAGAATCTTCTAAAAAGTAGCATTATCGGAAATAAATTTTTTCTAAAAAGTGGCAAAGTAGAAGAAAAGAGAAATTTCATCAACACTGAGGGGATCTTCTTCGCCCTCTCTTTTTTTTATTCTTTCTACTTCTTCATTATAGAATTAAAGTATTCTTTAGGGGTTTTCTATTTCCATAAGCTAGAAAGAAAGACGTCTTTCTCTTGTTTTAAAGACATCTTCTAGAGAAACGAGCTTATCGATCGAATCTCCTTCTTCAAACTCTACCTCTCCTTTAAGAATTTTATTTAACAGCTTTTAGGTATTTTAGAGATTTTCATCATTAAGAGATTCTGCTCCTATTAAATTCTCAATAGAATCATTTGAATCATATGCACTGTGATTTCTTGCTTTAGTAAGTTTATTTATTTCTTATTGATCTGCTTATTAGTTTTCATCTTCTATTTAAGATTCGTTATTCATATTTTATTTTAACTTTGAATCATTTTCATTATCTGAATCATCAGATTCCTCTTTTTCTGTTAATCTTTAACGACGCTAAGCATTTTCTCCTTTTTTGATTTATTTTTATTCTTTTTTTTCATTTAACTACAATCCCTTTTCTCCAAAATTATTTATGCTAGAGAATGATCTATTTGCAATCAAGCTTAAGGAACGAGATGCAAACATTTAATTTAAATTCTACAATAACTTAACATTTTTTTTTTAATTGCCCGTCTTTTAAAAGCTACTTAAATAAAGCCTTTTGAGAATATTCTTGCTACCTAAAATCATGTTTGTAATTTATTTAAAGTTGAAAGATATTAATCCTTTAATGGATATAATTGATTTAGTTTCTATTTCAAATTAAAATTAAAGATTTGCTTAATAAAATCAATATCTAAAGAAAAGCTATTAAATTTGGTAAGATATCTATTAGTATTTTCAAGAGGTTAAATAACATCAAATAGAGCCAATAATATCTTACATTTTTATTTAGCTGTTTCTCAATATTTATCTTAAGAATTTACTTCTTTCTTTAAAATTCTATTTTATTTTTTTCTAAAACATTTTTATCAAATTTTTTTTAACTTTAAATTAATTTTAATCTAAAATTTAAAATAATACCAAGAGCTTCAATATTCTTATTCAAACATTCATTAAAATATTTGAAGACATTTTTAATTTTCTTTGAAGATTTAATTTAACTTTATTTTTTTCTTTGCTGAAAATTATTTTAAATAAAATTTTAAATTCAAAATTTATTATGATGATATTAAATTTAATTGATATAAAAAATGTAAGATTGATTATAAATCACCTTTTTATTTAATTTTTTCATTAAAAAGTGACTAACAAGAATTATTATCAGAATTGATTTTCTTAAAAAATTTCAGCTATGGTAATCTATTATTTAATATTTATTTTAAACAAAGAAGTTTTTAAAGCCTCTACAATCCAATCACTTTTAAATTATTTTGCTATAAGTTCTTCAAATAAAGGAATTATAATAAATTTTCATCATAAAGTCAATATAATATCTATGGGCACTCTTGATTTTGTTAAATATGGTAAATTTTAATAATCCTAATAGTTAAACCTGAAATGGATTCCTTATTTCGTTGCTTGAATTAAAATAGTTTTAAACCAAATCCCAAGTTAAATTATTAAAAGTGATATTATTGTGTTATTCATTATTTTTGGTATAGATTTCAAGATAAAATTCTTTAAATTTTGCCATAAGTTGAAAATATGAAATATTACTTTGTTCAGTTGGTCTATGAATGATAAATAATTCATCAATATTTTTAAGGATTTTATTCTTAGCTCACTTAAAAAATTATAAATTCCAATAAAAAAATTTTTAAGAAAAATAAATTGAAGAAAATGTTTTTTATTTAATTTAATATTAATTTTAATTTTTAAAAATGGCTTAGAAAAAGGAATAGAAAGTACTTTTTTAGATGTTTTCAATAAATTAATAAATTTTACTCCACAGTCACCCAAAAATAATAGAGTTATATATTAATTTATTTCTTATTAAAGCTTTATTTATTTGTTCCCTCTAAAGCTGAAATCAATTCTAAGTAAAGAAAGAATAAATGGGTCAATCCATTAATAAGGATAGATAAATACAAAAATTTATTTAAAACTATAAAGAGTCTTCTTAATTAAGCTAAAAATAATAGAAATTTGAAAATAGACTGGGAATTAATCAATCAATGTGTGTGTGTGTGTTAGTGAGTGATTTCATATTAACAAAATTTGATTCAAAAATAATTAATTTATTGAGCTATCTTATTTGTTAGTTATAAATGGACTGATTGTGATCAAATTAGAGCATAGAGAAAGATATATGTTTTTCTTATTTTTATATGAATGTATATGATTTTATATTTTTTGCATGCAATTTAAAAAGTGATAAGGGTGGAATAGACAGAGCCTTTTGGTAGAGGATATAAGATTTAATTATATCTGATGATCAGAAATAAAGAGGGGATATCAATATCTCAAAGGATGGAAAAAAGCAATTATTAGCTTGCTTCTCAAAAATAATAAAAAACAAAACAATTAAAACTCAAAAAAGAAAGAGGAAATTTATTTCCTATAAATTTTACGTACCGCAAAGAGCACATATAAGCTAAGCACACTCAAACAGTTTCTCCAACCAGAAAACATTTTAAGTGCAAATCGCGTAGAGCGAAATTTTCAGTTCATTTACACAAAAAACCGTCTTTTAGACCAATTTTAAACTTCAAACCCCAAAGCTATTTTTAAAAAAAAGCTTCCTCTTTTTCAAAAAGAAAACCTAAAATCAAAACGAGTTAATTACAAGAATTAGAAATCAACAATTACCCTTTAATTTAAATGAATCACATAGATAGCGCATTAAACTTCCAACTTCCCTTCTCCAACACATCAAATGCTTTTGAACAATTTGATTTCTCCCTCAAAAAGACAGACTCTTGTGACTTCCTTAACTTTGGAAGCGGGTTAAATCCTTTAGCAACATTGACTAACAACAAAAGCATAGTGATTAACAATAGTAGTAATAACGCTAATTTCAATAACAGCAAGGCTCAAAACACTCACAATGAATTAACTCAATTCCCTTGGCTTAATTAACATGAGTAAGAGAATAATCATTTTGGAAACCACTTCTAAGAAGCTAATAATTTCAGCTTAAATTATGTAAGTAGCTTTCCAGCTGTTTGCGAAAATAGAAAAAATTACAACCACAATGACGAATATGACTTTATGAATTTAAATTCAGATGATAATGAAAACCACTTTGATAATATCAGCAACTTCCACAACAGCGAAATGGATTTCTTTTAGAAAAACCACTTTGAAAATGAAATAGAATAAGTTAAAACTAACCAATCATTTTTTAATTAAGTCCTAACTGAATAAAAGAATTAACAGATGAATTTGTTTGATTAATAGCTTCAAAGCTAAAAAAATTAAATTCACAATAATTTCTTTGCTGAACCTTAAAATAGTTTCTGCGAAGCTAACCTGCTTAAGATTGATGATTTCAAAGAAATGCCCCCTGAGATGATAATTGAACCTTATAGCGAAGAAGAATAGCGCTAAATAAGAGAAGAAAATGAAAGACGCGAAAAAGATGGACAACCTAAAATTTGCGAAAGAGACCTTCATGGAAGAAGATATGAAAAAATCATTCAAAAGAGACGTGATTACGATAAGAATATTTGTCGTTATATTGCTCGTCAAATGATGCGTTGCTTCATTTCTGAAGAATACAAGGAAATAATTCTCAAGCGCTTCTGCTAAGAAAGTGAAGAAACATATGAAAAAATCGTCCCTTTCATCAGATCTAGCATCCCTAAAATTTCTGGGCACAGAGCCTTTAAAGACCTGCTAGCTATCCTAAAAGAAGAAGAAGAGGATGTTAAATAGCAGAAATTAATATTTAGAAAATTCGCTAAATGGTTCTTAAGAGAACGTTCCTTAAGATACATAATGCTTGGAAATTCAGAAGATAAAACTCAGTACATTCGTTTTAAGAATCAAGTTATGCTTCATTTCATCAACAAGCCTGAATAGTGGAATGCTAATTTGAAAATCAATCCTAAGCCATTCAAAGTGAGAAATATGTCATTCAACCAATATTCCAATCCTGTTTATCAAGACGCAACTACTTCGTCACAAGATTAATTCTGAAACTCAAAATAATGCTATAAACAAGAAAGTGAAAGCTGCTAAGATCTTGACAATGGTAGCAGAGAAGAATGTTCTTAATCAGAACAAGAATAGTTTGCCAACACTCAACGGCAACCATCAAGGCTTTAATCACTTTGACATTCAAAATAATGAAAGTTCAAGTGAATATGAATAGTCGTTGTTGATCTCTTCTCCCCACCAAACCATCTTCAATTGAAGAATTGCAGCTACTTTATTAATCATACCACTCTCAAACAATCAATCATTCTTGCGTGATTGAGAGATTGAGAAATTACTTCTCCCTCACGAAAATATTGAAATTAGTTCGATTGGATATGAAATTATTGGCTTACATCTTCTGAATAATCTTTTACTACCTCATAAAATTTAAAAAGAGACTAAAGGTATAGTCCTAACTTAGTAATTAACTAACTAACTAACTTACTTACTTACTAATTGAGTTCCTGAATCATTTTGTCCTCAAAAGAAAACCCTGAAGTGGCTATTCTTTCAAAATATGATAATGGCATTTTAGCTCATTGTAAAAAGCTGATAAATGAGCAATTCATCTGTTTTCAAAATAAAAAACAAAATGCCATTTTTCATAAGAAAATCTAATGTGCTTATTCAATGAAAATAGAACATATTTACTTGCTATGTAAGGCTTACTCGCAAAGTATACCAATACTTTAATTAGATTTTCTGATTGTTTTCTGATGTGCAGATAATTAAAACTATTAATGAAAACAAAAAATTAATTTTAAAATTGCTTGAAAAGTCACTATTAAATACAAAAACAATAATCCGTTTTTAAGAGATTTCTTGAAGTTTTTAAGTACAAATTACAATCAAAATCTCTCTATCTCTCCTTCTTAATTCTTCCAGTAATTTTTAAAAAAGTATTTTTCAGTTATTCACACTGAATAATAACAAAACAAATCATTTGTTCTTAGCCTTTGATAATTAATTAAACGTAAGATAACTTTTTAATATCTATTCTCTTATATATGTAAAGCTGGGTCGTCTTCTTCTTAACTCATTTCCTAGTACTCTCGCTCATTCCCCTTTCAGAGCTTGTATGAAAAGAATTGAGTTAAATAAACTTCCTTCCCTTCATATTTACCAAAAAGAAGATGCGATTCAGCGGAGAATAGAACGAAAAATTAGAAGCTAAGTTCAAGGAAATCTATCATCATTAGGTAGATGGAGGTCAATGTGAAAAGCATAGAATGAAAAGGAGTTGCTCTGATTAAGAGTGCTCTTTTTTTCTTTTGCATATATCATTTTTAATTTCTTCTAAGTTACAAGTTACTGCTTTCTTAAATAAAAACAAGCCTTTTCTCGTTAAAAAAGTTTCCTCATTAGAAATCTATATAACCAAAGAAAAGATTTGCTATAGACAAGCAAGTTAATCATATTTAGTAACATATTAGCTTGTCCTTATAACTATAAAAAACTCTATAAGAAATTAAATTTGGAATTCCAAAAAGTAAATAAAAATTTGAAGTGGAGCTGATTTGTCATCCTTCTAACAATCACCCATTTCATAGCTAGTCCATCTAGCGTTTTCTTTTTTAAAAGCATTTTACCCTTAGCAATATCCTTAGTAACTCTTTGCTTAGTAACTTGACCCACTTGCTTACGCAACTACTTTTTCAATCCCCCAAACACAAACTATCTAACTTAAACTTCCTTTAAAAAAACTTTTTTAGTTTACTTCTAAGCAGGTGAACTGAAATTGAATATTATTAAAGACTGAGCTATGATTGATTATGAAATATCAGACAACTCAACAGATGACATACCTGTGTAGTAATATAAATTAAATTAATTCAAAATTTGCAAGCTGTAAAAGTAATATACAAGAACACCGAATCCTAAAGTAGAGTTTTCGTGATGAAGATTTGATTTCCCCATCAACCACTCAAGATTTATAATAATCATGTTTAATCTCTTCATCCCTATATTTACATATACTTAAACTATCATAACCAAAAAAGGAAGGTGATTCTCAAATTTAGCGTAATGAATTAAAATATTCAATTAACTCTCTCGATATTCTATAAATGATGCCATCAAAGAGCTATTCAAATTACTAGCAAACAGTTTAAAAAACTAATTTTAATTTGAAAATGGACTTTCTCCTTTAGATGCTTTGCAGAAAAGGAATATGAAAGTCCCTACAAATATCGAAAAGATGTTAAATTTTAATAAAAATTAAGTACAGTTTTAATAACACATCTCTCCATAGACCACTGAAAAGTTCAAAAATTTCTTTCAGATTAATTAATTTTGCATATTTTTTAATCAAATTACAAATAATTGGAGATATTTAATGCTGTACTGCTATAAAATTTCTTAGGAAAGGGAAATTAAAGTTACAACTTAAATAATTTTATAGTTGTAATATATAAAAACCATTTTCTTTGAGCCGCTGATATCACTTGTGACGCAGAGTCACAGCACTACTCTTGATATAATGTCTTTATAATCTAATCTACCTGTAGGAATTATCTATTCTTATGCAAGATGACATCCTTCTTTCGCTTAAAAAAGCTTTTTAACAAAAGCTGCGACTGCTTAGGAATTTATCACTTGAAAAGATAAACGATATCCTACTAATTGAATAGAGAAAGACCTTCAAGTTTAGTAAATAGTGAATTAGCAAAAACCCCCCCACTGCCACCATCGCTATGACCACTCCGAGCCTCAATTACAAATGAACTCATCAAGAAAAGTTCAACTTCACTTGTTCTATTAAGATTGACTCATTCAAAACATAAAAAAAGTCATTCACTTTGCCTCTCATCAAAACTAACTTGTCAAATAAAAAATAACATGCTCTACCAACCTCATCTTAATAAGCTTTTGTAAAACAAGTGAATAATAAAACAATTAATAAACTGATTATATTAAATTTTCGAATTTCTATTTATCACTCAAAGACTGAATAGATCATTAACACTTTTAATTAATTTGAAATTCTAAATTTACATTCCAAAAAATTATACCTCATCCATTACTAAGAAATTCGAGGATAAAAATATAAATCAAAGATAAAAAGATTTTTAATTATTTATTATATTCAGTTGTTTATGTTTTACGTTAAATAAGGTCCCCATCCTTTTATATATTGTATTTTTCATTATAAATTGTCTTATCTTAAAAAAAATCCTCTACGTGAAACAAATAGTAACATCAATTATATAATAAAAATTGAATTATACATTATTTCTTTTTAATAAGATAAAGCATTACTCGTTCATAAATAAATAGAAATGCCTTAAGCAAGTACTAAAACATGCAAAATGAGTTTTATATTTTTATCTTCTATTATTTGCTTAAATAAAATAATAATGATTTAAAGATAAATAAATAAAAAATTATTAAAATGTTATTTATTATAAATTGACATTAAAATTCATTAAGTAAAAAATTATTAAGCTTGAATAATTAAGATAATAAAAATTTGGTTTTAGATAGTGTTAATAAAAATTATCAATTAATAAAATTCATATTTAGAAAATTAGAATATTTTCATTGATCTTTTTTGTTTGAAAATATATTTGTAAAAGATTATAAATTTATATTTTTTCTGATAATCTAATTATTTTAACCTGACCAAAAATCCTATTCATAATAAATATATATTTATTTATTACTGAGACATGAGCATCCTTTTAATTAATACCTAATTTAGCAGCTTTTTTGAAAAGATAGATTGGGATTTGTTTATATATTTGTGGTACTTTAGTAATTATTAAATAAGTATATATCTAAAATCAAATAAATATTTTTTTAGATCAAAAAGTATAAAAAGTAGGGTAAAAAGATTTATACGGTTAAACAACATTTGAAAGGAATGTCTAAAATACTCTCAGCTATTTTTATTTCTTGCTTCCTTTTTTTGGTTAAAGCAAGTAATATTTGCTAATTTAATATAAATTAGTTAAATGGAAAAACTTTAAAGGTTGTTGAACCTGAATTTTGTGATGGCTGCTTTCACTCTGATGTATAACTATAAATTTAGTCAAACGATTAATACATAACTTATTTGAGATTGCTGAGTACAAGCGGTTTTGGTAGTATTTAGACTTTCAAACCTTATTAATAAACACTTGTCATAGACCAAGATTTTAAACTAATTGATGATAGCGTAGGATATGAGCCTCCATACAATTTTATATTAGAATGCTTAACAAATTAAGTTAATGGTTCCTACAAAGTATTGTTTCATGTCAAAATAAATAAAACAAATTAATTTTTTGAGTTAGATAATTTATAGAGTTAAGGGATACTTTTAAAGTTTAGTATCATTTTGCTAGCCTTTAGTTATATTTTGTTGTTTGTATGATAACTTTTATTTAGAAAGGTATTTATTTGAAAAGTAGTGTAATATTTTTTAAATTTGCTATGTTATGATTATTATTAATTAAATTAATTTTATAATGGTATATTTTTAATATACAATAACTTGCTCTCTTCTAAATAAATAAACAATATAAGTTATGTAAGAGTTTTTAACTTTTTAGTTTTTTATCGTTTACTAATTTCATAATATAATTTTTTGTAGCAATTTAGTATTTTTTAGATCAAAAAGATTTATTTATTTTATCACTAATTTATTTAAAGAAGTAAAATTGCTTGCTCCTAAGAATTATATTTTATTGCAAAGCTATTGAAAAAAAGGATGAAAAAATTATATTAATTTTTAAAAATCAACACTTTAAAATTTTTCTTGAACAAACAAATTTTTTTATTTGATATCTTAACTAAATAAAAATCTTATTTGAGTAGAAAATTTCTGATATATAAAAACTGCTCTTAATAATATCTTTGATTTGATTATTAAAAGAAATCAATCAATTTAATTAATAGTTTTTTAATTTTATTTTAGAGTAATAATAATATTAATACTTAAACTAATAATGTTTTATAATATTCAGATTTATTATTAAAAATTTTTTTATATTTTTGTTATTATTCAAAAATCAAACTTCAAATAATTAATTTCATGATACATTTTTATTAAATCTCATATAAGTAAAAACAATTTTTCTTACAAAGATTAATCTTTATCAATCTAAGAATCTATTGAATTTTTTTATATTTGGACTCAAGCAAACTTTTGTAAATATTTTGATATCTTTAATTAAAAAAATTCTTCAATTTTTCAAGCTATGATTATAGCTGTGAAGCAGAAAAGCAAATATTAAAATTTTTAGAGTTTTTTTATTTTATAAAATAACATTTCTAATCTCAAAGAAAATTTATTTTTATTTTAAAAACAGATATTTTTTTTAATTTTCATTTTACTGGCTATCTATCTTATGAATTAATCATTTTTTAAACATCTTTCTGAAAAGATACCTAATTTATTTAATAAAATTAAGAAATCAACAGACTTTTAATTATTTTACCTTTTATACTCAAAATAATTTATGCTTTTAGGTTCATGTTTTTTATGTTTGCAATTATTTTAAAACTATAAACAGTTTTTAATGTTAATTCTTAATGATAAATATTAATTAGCTTATCAATTTATAAAAAAAAAGATGATTTAGTTAATGTTATTAATTACTCGAAATTCTAATTTCAAACATAATTTATTATTTTAAATACCTATTTTAAAATTGTATTTTGGAAAATATACTTTATAATTTTTATAATGATTTATATAAATACTATTTTGTATTTCAAAATATCTAAATATGATTTTGATAAATAGATGGCTGTTTAATAAAGTTAAGAAATAATAAACTTTGTTGGATATGAGCTTTCAATATTTTTAATGTGATTTTTTTAAATAATTAATTTTAAATCTTATAAAGGATTGAGTGTTAATTAGCTTACAAAGTTATCTGATAGAAAAATAGCACAAGATAAAAATTTTAAAGCAAAAATCATATCCACCTTAATAATTTATTTAAAAATTCATTTTATTCATCTACAAATCCTTAGAGTCCTCATTAGTTAAAGCTATTTTGCTTTTACCTTTCTATTAAATTAACCAAGTTAACATTTAAAGAAAACAAAGAATCAATCTAAAATATGTTTAAAATTTTGTGCTTTCAAACCAAATTTTTATTCAAGCAGCTATTTATAGAAATTATTGCAGTTCGTATTTTATTAAAACGAATTAAAATTAACTTTAAAAACTAGATTTTATTACTTATTAGATAATTATGTTGCTTTTTTTACAAATTTAGTTTTAAACTAAACATAATTGTTTATTATTGTAGCAAATATGTTGATTTTTATTCCTCCTTTATAAACAAAAATATGTATTTTTACAAATTATCTAACAAAATGCCTTTAAAAATAAAATCTTTTTTTGGTTTTATTTAAAATTTCAATAATTTTTTTTTGCTTCGCTCATAAAAAGAATGAAATATTTTACAAAAAGCTTTATTTAGAAACAAAATATGATAAAAGAAAAAAGATAGATACCCAATCAATTTTAATATTAATTTTTAATAATGACAAAATTGCAAACAAAATAAATTTGAAGAAATTGTTAAAAGAATATTATTATCATTCTAATTCTATTTATTCAATCTAATTATCTTCTTGCTTAATTGTAAAATCTTCACTAGGTTGGTATTGTTTTGTATAGTTATTAGTAGAGAGGTAGTTAAAGCCATTCTACTTTAAAGAATTAAACTATTACTTCACTATTTAAGATCTTAATTATAAATATAAATCTTCGAAATGCAATGCTTTTTACATTTCGATTCTTAGTTAGTAAGCTAAATTATTCTTCTCTAATTTCAATCTGGTTATTTAGTCAGCCTATTTAGCCATTTAATGTTGTAAATCGTAATCATTTTAATTTGATAAAAATTCTTTCTTTAGTTGGCATTCACTTGAAAGAGGCTGTTGCTGTGGCTGGTTGCATTGTTAGCTCAGCTAAATTGGTGCTTTTTATATTTATTTCTCATATAAATTTGTATCCTTCGAATTAGTTTTCTTCTGTTAAGAATAAATGATTTAAATACTTGAATTTAATGAAGTATTCAAGCTGGGAGGACTTAATGTTTTAAGAGATTGCTCTAACAATTATTTCTCTTACTTTACTTAATTACTCTAATGAATTTACAAAGTTTATGAATTTTCTTGCTAACATGTTAGAGACTCTTCATTCTTGCTAGATGTTTTGCTTTGAACTTTTTCAGATGTCTTACTGTTAATACTAATATTACTGTTAGGTGTAGCAACTGTTTTTGTAGCAATATTTTTTTTAGTATTTTTTTTTTTTTTTTGAAAAAAGTGTATAACTACAAATTTTTTTTCAAATTTATATTTGACAATTCTGAGCAGATTGTTTTCATTTTCTTTTGATACGCACTAAATGTATCTGATAACAGTTCGAGAACCCTGCTTAATGATTTTTGTCAATTCTTTATTTTCCAATTTTACACTAAATGTTTAATCAAATAAGTCTTTTTTTATTTTTTGCAAGTTTAAGCCACTTTTATTCCCTTTGAAGAGGAAAAATAAATTATTTTTGTAGTTAAATTAGATATCACTTGATTGCCTGTGTACTTCTAGCTAATCTTTCAAACTTTTGAATAACCTTTAGTAAAAATTTAGGTTAAATTCACAATCATCACTTTCAATGTAATATTTTTATTTTTTTTGCATTTTTTTTCTTTAATTTCTTTTTCTTTTTCTTTTTTTTTACTTTTAATTAATTAATTATTAAAAAGTTTTTTTTAATATTTAAAAGACAATATTGTGGAATTATTTTTAAATATACAGGGTGTTGATATGTTGATTATATCTAGCAAAAAAATATTTAGTTAGCTTTTTCTTAATAAATTTACCTAAATAATTAACAAAAAAAGAAAAATCTTATAAAACTAACAATAATGGATTATTTCTTTAGCAAAATATTGATATATTAGATTTATTCATTTAAATAACAAATTATGCTGAATTTTAATAGTTTTTAAAGTAGCTTTAATTTTTTTATTTTGATTTATCTAATACACAACTCAAACCAATTTAAGTATTAAATTTTATAATTTTATTAATATAGGGTGGAAAATTATATTCATTAACACAAAATTATTTTTAAAATAATTGTTTATAATATATATTTATTAGTAAAATAATTTAAATTATAAATCATATTTATTCTTTTTAGTTATTTATTATGATTGATCAAAATAATTACAAAAGCCAACAACTTTAATTTCAATTTCAAATTTTAAAAACTATTAAAAATATATTTAATAATAAGTAGAAGTTATAAAAAAAAATTAATTTATAACATAAATAGAAATCCTTTAGATTTAATGTGTCTATTACATCAAAAAATCTGATAATTCTATAAATCTTAATTAATAATGAGTATGTTTATCTTTTATAATCTAAATGTTAGATTAATTGAAAAAGTATTAACATATTTATATTGTTTTTAATTAAGAATAATGTTTTAAATTTATTTAGAGTTTTGATTATTATATAATATTGAATACAAAATTAAATATTCAAAGTGAATTTTTTTATTTGGCATAATTATTTTTTTGTTTTTGTTTTATGATTGATTATTTATTTTTTATGTTAAATTCAATTTTAAAAAAGTTAAAAATTTTTATAAAAAATTGATCAAATTCTAAAAATAAAAATTGTTTACAAATTATTAGTATTATTTGATTTGATCTTTTATTGATTACTATTCCTTAAAAGAGATAGTTCGATAAAAAATTTATTTATTGTTTACTAGTAATCATTTTAATTGGATTCATATTTTTAATTTCTTATTTTATATTACTGGTTGATTTAAACCCACATAAAATAACAAAACGAATAAAAATATGTATGATTAGTTAATTAGAAATAAGTTTTAAGTTTTAAAAAGTTCAATTCAATTTTTTAGTTTATTTGAGAATTTATATTAATAATGAAAAAGAATTGTTTGTTAGATTTTATATGTTTTTCTTAAAAATTAAAGGCTACTTTCTATAAATTTTAAGAATTATTTTAGTTTTATTTATGCCAATAAAAGTAAAATAATAAATATTTTAGTTTATACTATAGAAAATGAGTAAGCATTTACCTTAAAATTGGTATAATAAGTTAATGTAATGTATTACTTTTTTGATTGTAATTAAGATTTTAAGATATTAAGGCAATAAAATATATTGCTGATAGACTTACATAATTGCATACAATAATAGAAAAATTCTGGAAAATTTATTAAGTTGTTACAAATTTATGTATGGAATCATTCAACTAAATTTTTTAAGTGAAAATGTAATATATTTAGTTAATTATTACATACTCTTCTAAGATTATAACTTTTTTTATAGTGAAATATACTTATTTTAAGTTAATTTAAATTTTTGTTGTTCGATTAAAACAAATAAATACTAATAAATAAGCATATAATGATTTTTATTGAGATTTGCTTAAAACATTTATTTCATAAACAAAAATAAATGCATAAACATTTTTAAATGATTTGTTTGAAAATTTTATTTAAGCCAAAAAATTTTGGATATTATGAAAATACATGCAAATTTTCTGTTTAAAAAACAAATTTTTTTTAATTTTATGTTTACATCATACATGAATATGGTTTTGATGATTTGCCTTAAATTTACTATAAATTACAATAAATTTGATCATGATTTATCAATAATACACGAATTTTTAAATAAAAATCCTTTTCCTGTTTTAAAATATGTAACACTGATATAATTAAATTATTAAATCAAACAATATCACTGCATAAAAAATTTAATGATTCCACAAATTTTTAATATCTTATGTTTTCTATTAAAGTATGTTATAATAAGAATAGCCAGTAATATTCAATGAATAAATGAATTTATTGTTTTCTAAAAAATTTAAATAAGACATATAGCTAAATTATTAAAACTTATGATTATTGTTTAAAAATAAAATTTGTAATTATAAATATTTGTATGCTACTCTTCAGAATTTATTAGCAAATATCATACTTTATATAATTCTTGCATTGATGAATGTATTTACTTTTTATCATAACAAAATTCATATTTTGTTTTTTTAATTTATAAATAACTTAATTCAAGCTTATTCGAATTAAATTTTAGATTCTATGGTGATGATTTGCAATTTATTAACTTTTTTGTTGATTCACAGAAAAAAAAGAAAATTAAAAATATTTTTTATCTTTCATTCTAACTCATAAGTAAAAAAAATATGCATAAACTCATATTGAATATTTTACTTCTAAAAGTTTAGATGCTTATTTTAGATTGGAATTAAATTAATAAATGTTTTGCATAAAATAAACATGTAAAGTTGATCTTAAACATAAAAAGAGATATTAATTTTGTTACATTTAATTTGATAAATTCTAATTTTTCTTATTTTTGAAAATATTAAAAACAGTGTATATTTTCTTTTATAATTTAGTAACCTAATCTTCTTTTTTTTTTAATTAAAAATGTAAAATTTCACAACGTTAAGATAATTTTTTTCTACATTTAAGTTAAAGCTTTTTGCATTAATGATTTTATCTATATTTTGTTTGTTGATTTTAATAACTTACTTACAAAAATTTTTATATGTTGAGATCATGAACCAATTTTTAGTTAATATCAATTAATCAATAATTTTGCAAAATTAGTGTTCATAAATTGTATTTTTTGTAAAAAAGAATCTTCTTTAAAATAGATAATTAGTTTAAAAATAAAAAACAGAATTCTATTAAAATCATTTAACCTTAAAAACACAAAAAATTAAAAAAATTTATAAAAATATTAATTTTTTTTAAATTACTACTTTATAGAAAATATATATATATTGAGACATGCAAGTTAATAATATTGTCACTATCTTTTTAGATATTGCTTAAACATATTTTCCTTAGAAATAACCTGTAACAGATGAAGAGTTATCAATGACAGATCAAGCACACTCCTCATTTGAAGATTTTAAAGAAAAGTTTGACTTATAAGAACTCTAAATAACAAAAAAACTTGCTTAAATTCATGAAAATTACACTGTGAATGATTCAGATCATTTTGACCAAGAGTTAGAATAAAAATTTAAACAAAAATAAAATGTCATTAAAAATATTTTGAAGAATTTCTTAAAGTATTTAAGAGAGCTGAATGATTATAAGATAATCTAAAAATATGAGTCAATTTTTAATCCCAAGTCTCTAATTTCTTACTGTGAAATTAAAAAATAGTTGTCAAAAAAAGTCAATGACAAAACAACAAGATGGAATTTTAAATTAAAAAGTGTTATCTCAAGTTAAAATATGAATCCAATTTTTTATGACTATTTAACAACGCAATCTAAAACATGGCTAGAGAACTCAAGGGTTTCTTCTGTATTAGAACACGAGTAACTAATAGAACAGATAATAAAATCTATCTAAAAAGAACAACCTTTGAAGATAAAAATTTACAAAAAAAAGAAGTGAAAATTTATTTTAATTAACCATCAAACTTTTCCAAATATTCTATGAAATGAAATATATTCAAAATAATAAAAAATTATATCTTTAAATTTTATTAACAAATAAATACATACTTAGTAACCATAAAGGCATTTAAATTACTCAAACCAATTAATATAAAAAACCTAGCGTGTAATTTCTTCATTTTAATGCAAAATTAATCACTTTTCTAAAAACTGTATTTTCAGTACTAATTTTACTTATCTGAAAGAGAGAAAAATAGTAATATATTTTTTGCTAATAATTTTCAACTAAAAGAGTTAATACTTATGAAATTATTAATGAACGAAACAGTATCTATTTTTAAAGAATAAAAAAACTATCAAAATCTTTTTATAATTAAAAAAACTAATGATTGCTCTAAATTTCTCAAATACTTTTTCTATTTTAATTAATTATTTATTTCATATGATTTTTCATTAACAATAACAAATTTTATTATTTAAATGATGATGAAATACTTATTTTAAAAATCCAATTTTATACCTCCTAAATGTTTTAAACATACCAACATGTATTATTTCATATTTATATATTTTTGTGTATCAATTCACTGTAAACTTTATTTATAAAAAATACAAATTTTAATAAAATTATACATTCTACATTTTAATAAATATAAAGAAAATTACAGAAGCATATTTAGGGTAATTTATGCTTAAATGTTCATTTAATATTTATTAGATTGATTAAATATTAAAATTCTTATTATTTATAATTAGATTAATTTCTTTTATTTATTATTTATCATCATCAATTCATAAATTATTTTTGAGTAGAAAATAAAAAAGTTTTTATAAAATAATGGTTATTTAAATTTTTAATAAAATGTAATAATAAATAATTTTTTTCATTTTAATTTTATTTTATTTTATCATAATATATTTTAACTCGTTTAATTTATTAATTAAAAGAATTTAAAGATGCCATTTTTGAGTATTTAAATATTATGAAGAAATTAAGATATGAATTTATTTAATATTCTACATAAATTAATGAGAACTCTTGCCTCGATTTCAGATTAAAAGTTTTTAATTAAAAATATTTTAAAAAGCTTTTTAAAATATTTCAGCGAATTAAAGGATATAAACATCATCTAAAAATATTAATAAATGTATAATAATAACAAAAATAATTCATCACCTTAAATTCATTTTACTGAAATTAAAAAGTATTTATTCAAAAAAATTAACTTGAAAGCAACAAGGTGGAATCTAAAGCTGAAAAGCATTGCTGAATGTAAAAAATTCCAGCCTATATTCTACGACTATCTAGTCTATTAATCAAAAGTATGGCTCTAAAAATCTAGAGTTATTGATTTAGCTGACCACTAAAAGCTAATAAGCTAGCTCATCAAATGTATTTAAGATAATGTTCAACTTAACCTAAAAGTTTACAGAGAAAAAAAAATGAAAACTTAAAAATAGATTATACATATAGAAAATATCATGTATTATTTATTATTAATTTTTCAAGTCATCAATCTTTCTCATAAGTTAAAAATTTGTTTATAGATGAATGCTTTTAAATCAAATCAAAACATTTAGATTCCACTCAAAATGCAATTAGGTTTTAGATTCTTTTTGTCCACAAATAATTTTTCCTCATATATCTGTTATCGTAATACTTCTTTAAATTATAATAATTAACTGCTAATAAGTTTCTTTGTTTCTTTATGAGTTATCTGTAACAACGTATATTAGTTTATCTTATTAAATTTAAACAAAATATTTTTCATTTTCAAGATATTAATTACTATTAATTATTGTTATATCAATCAAACACTTGATTAGAAATCTAGGATTATTTGATCCATTTTTCTTTTAAAATAGTATATTAAAAAAATGTTGAATTGATTTTAGTAACCATATCAAAAAATAAGAATAAGCTTTAAACATATTTAAATTAATTAGTTTTAGTAGATTAATTTTAAAACAAATTCAGAGTTAATCTAGATTGTAAATAAAAAAATTTCAAATTATTAAATTTCTTATCCTGAAATCTCTAGAAAATTAATACATTATTGATTTTTATCTTTATAAATTAATTTCCCAGATCTGAATCGATTTTCAAAGCTTCTCGCAACAAAAAACCTTTATTTAAGATATCTTATTTACTTGATAACTTTAAGATAAATTTTCTTTCAAGCAATATTTTGAAATATTCTATTCATACTTTATTTTTTTCAATTTTTGGCTCATAAATTTATGATAAAAAATGTATTTATTACTATGTTACTCTTCTTATTATCATTGTAAGACTTATAATCAAAAATTTTTAATTACAATCATAATTAATATTACTTACTTGAATATGATCAGGCTTTCTTTCAATATTAAGTTTTGAAAGAGCATAACTAGTATTAATATAATTAAGGAAAACCATTAATTCAATTTATGTTTCTAGAAAAAAAATATAAATTTTGTATATTTAAATTCTGGTTAAGCTGCTATATCTTGTCATTGTAAACAACTTTTACTGAATAAATATTTATTTGCAAAATTAACATACCCCTCAAATCTTATTTACTCTCATTTTTTTTATATAAAACGAGAAAACTTAAAAATAAAAGATAATCTTCACTAAATTTAAAATAGATTATATCTAAATTAACTCTTTTATATAAATTCATTTTACTTTTTCCTATAATTTTATTGACATAATTATAAAAATATTATTTAATTCTCAAAATAATAATTAAGTTTTTACCTTCTCTTATACTCAAAAAAATATTGGATTCTAATTTTAAAAAATAAAAACATAATAGTATAAATAATTAACAAATCTATTATAAAATTAAAATATTTGATTTAAAACAATAAATTAAAATTATAAAAATAGTAAATTAAAGCCTAAATTTATTCACATTAATTTAAAATATGAAAATATTTTATAGATTATTAAGAAATTAAATTCTTGCGTCTCAGCGCTCTCAAGAGCTTAATACCTAGTAGTGATAAAAAATAATTATTGTATCAACATATAAATTTTAAATATATATTGATTTAATTTATAGGCAAAATAGTAAGTTTTATTTGTCTAATATATTAACTTCAGTTAATGACTCAATAAAATAGTGTTTTTAATATCATAATTATTGATAATAATAAAATAGAACTAAATGATGTTTGAAAACATTTAAAAGTAAGATTGTTTGAAATAAAACAAAATAATTTGACTAAAGAATTTTGTTAAAATTATATCAAATGTTCTACAAAAATTATTTTGAAAAATAAATAAACTTTTATGCAAAACACTAAATAAATCATTTTGATAAAATAAATAATCTTTTTATGCAAAACACTAAATAAATTATATTGTGTAAATTAATTAAAAAGTTTGAGTAAACCATCCACTTAAATATAAAGATATTTATTTAAAAATAAGTTTTTTAGGTTTACACTTTATCAATGTAATAATATAAAAGCAGCTAAATAAGATAAATTCCTTAAACAAACTCTGAATAAATGATAACTCATCTATATACTTAAAAATTGTTTTACTTTTGTTTTATTTAAAAAATAACATTTTTTATGAATCCACTAAATTTTTCTGTAAGACAAATGTTTAACTGTAAATTAACAAATATAAATTGATGTAAAATATATTTATTATTTTTATGGTATCTTACACCTCTTTCTAATTATTAAAAAGAATTGCCCTTTTAAACAAGTGGTTATTGATTTAAGCATCATACGCTGACTGTTTTATTGCTTGAAGCTAATATAGTTTTGTATGTATATAAATATGAATTTAGAAGACTGTTTTCAAAAGAAAATATTCCAAAAATAATCATTTTGATTTATTATTCATTGATTGATTGACTGACTTTCATTCTACTATTTTATAATTATATCAATAACATTTTTTAATTGAATTTTTGGAGTGAGAGAGAGAGAGAACTTCTTTTATTATGAGTATGTTAGAAATTTATTTCTATTAAAAAACCAGTAACTTTATTTTGATTCTTGAAATAAATAAAATATAGTTGTTAATTTATTTATATATGTATATTCAGTATGCTTGAATCAATGATGTTACCTACCTAATAAATAATATTTAATGAGTAAGATAAAATGAATTGTCAACATAATAGCAAAGTTATTATTTTTAATTCAAATAGATTTAAGATATGACAAGTTTTATTTCGAATCGAAGCGATATTTTTGAGAAATATTTATGATTTGCTTAAATTAGGCATAAATATTAGATTATAGTTTAAAATATATTATTATTAAATTTTAATTGAATTATCAATCATATTTAAATTTGATAGTTAATATCAATCTAATTGTGCTGGAGCAGTAATTAGATAACAAAATAAGAAAATATTTAAAATATAAATCAACAAAAACAAAATAAAATGTAGGAATAGTAAGCAAAAATTAGCTTTTTATTTTTATAACTCAAATTTAATTTGAATAAGCTGCAAATTGAATTTTATGAAAATAATTTTAGTATAAAAATTTTTGCTTATATGTTAAATCCTTACATAATTAATGAAGTTAAATGTTTTAATGATTTACAAAACTTAAACAGTAAAATTAATACATGCGTTATTAAATCCTTAAGTTATTTTAATTACCTACTACTTATAATTTCCATTGAAGTTAAAAAAAATATGTAACAAGAAAAATATAATAAAAGCAAATTTTAATTTAGTTATTTTTCTAAAAAATTATTTTATAAAATGTTAATTTACTTATTTTTTTAAATTATTATTTCAAGTTTTTAAAAAATAAAATTGGAAAATAAGATAGTAAAAATAACATATTTCGAATTTTAGATATTCATAAATAAAAAAGATCAAAATATAGAAATTAAGGAAGTTTTTTTCAGTTTCGGCTGCTTAATTTTTAGAAAAAATCTCTTTATGATTCAGTTGAATTTTTTTCCTCTTTTTTATTATTTTAAAAAATGTTAATACAAATAAAATATTTAAAATTATTTATTATAATTAACTATAAATTAATTTTCTTCATCTGTTTTTCAGTTTGTATTTAACTTTAAAAATATGATTTTAGCATAAAGTTTTAACACTCAAGCTTTATTTGTAATTCATAAAAAGTTTTTAATCTTTTTAGGAATATGAAGTGTTTTATCATCTAAAAACTTAAGATTTACTCATAAAAAGCTTCTGAAAATAAATAAACAAATAGTAAAATAATATAAGGAAATACATTTTACCAAATGAGTAAACCTAAAAATCAAGGAATGCTTGATTTATTTTATTATGAGATTATCAATAATAACTCTATTATAAAGTTTTACTGATTAAATCAAACATAAATTCAAATGGGGTAAGTTTTTAATAAGAAATAATTAAGGATTACTTAAATACGCATTTAAAACTGATATGTTATTACAATTACCAATTTAGGCAATAATTATGTTATAATAACTGAATTAAAGTAAAATTATAATTCTAATTTGTAATTAGGAAATAGGTAATAAAAGGTTTAGCATATTTTGATTCTCTTTAAAAAAAGTAGAGGTTAATCAAAAAATATAATTTAATAATAATCATTAAAAAATAAAAATTTAGATATAGAGTTGATACATGAATTGTTAATAAAGATATACAACTTCTAACAATATTATACAACTATTTCTTGATATTGTATCTAAAGAAATATCATAAAATAAATTAATTATGGAGTCTGAGTATAGTTCAGAGAGCGATAATAGCTTTCTGAATTAGTTATGTCTAAAGAATTAACAAGATTCTACATGTGAATCAATAGAAGGCTAAAAAAGATCTATTAAATAAATTGAAGATTTTGATTTGTTTGATGATAAGGAAGAATGTAAAATGAAAACAAAATAATAATAAAACATCATCAAAAATATTTTAAAGAGCTTTTTAAGCTATTTGAAAAAATTACAAGACAACAACATCAAACAAAAGTATTAATAAATGTATAACTAACAAACAAATATATAATTTTCTGAAATAAAAAAAGCTGTATCTAAAAAAGTGAATGTTAAAGCTAATAGATGGAATTTTTCACTGAGAAGTATTGTACAGAGTAAAGGCTTAAAGAATATTTTTTATGATTATTTAATCAATTAATCAAGATAATGGTTGTAATAATCAAAAGTTTCTAACTAATATGATCATCTAAGACTCATAGATGCTCTTTTAAATTGTATTGAAAATAACTATCCCTTACAAATTAAAACATATAAAAAAAAGAAATGAAAGAATTTCAAAAACAATAATAATTAATTGCATTTTCCTAAATTTAATCTATTTATTATTAAGACAATATAATCAATTTCAAAACACACTTAATATATGTTAATTACTCTAACTACTGTAATCTAGCTTTATTATCATCTAATTTTTCTTAAAATCATTATTTGCTAATATATAAAATCTTTTTTCTCCTTACAATAAATGTTTTTTATTAAAATGTAAATATTATTTTAAATAAATTTGTTCTTTCGATAGAACCTACGTACTTACCTACTTAAACTACTAGTTATCCTATTTTTTTTATCAAACTATTAAAAATTTATAGTACCTGCAACCTCAATTTCAATTTATCAACTTTTCTTTAGAATTTTCCTAATCCCACTTTAAGTAAAAACAAATTAAAAAAGTTTTTCTCTTTGGTATTAAAAAAAAGAAAAAGTAATCTTAATTTTCAATTTATTAACTTTTCTTTAGAATTTTCCTAATCCCACTTTTATTAAGTAAAAACCAATTAAAAAAGCATTTCTCTTTCGTATTAAAAAAAGAGAGAGTTTATTTTTATAATTAAGAAATTAATTATTTCTGAATAAAATTTTTTTAATCATTGCTTACATTTATATATGTTTTATTTACTTTTTAAATATCTTCAAATGAATCTTCAAAATTTTCTTAACATTTTTGAAAAAGCTTTTTAAAAAAAAGATTAAAATTTTTTAAATAATTCCATTTTTAAATTATTTGAATTCAGAATAGAAAATATTAAAGCCAACTAATTTTTAAGATCATTGTAACTTAAGAGATGAAAGTTGTGAATTAATGATTTATCCTTAATTACTTTTATCAAGATTAAACACAATACTATTGATAAATTAAGGAAATTAAAGAAAAGTCTTTAATTTGTTGTTCATTAAAAATTAATTAATTTAATCATTTCCTCCCTCCCACCAACAAAGATAATCAAAACAGGTGGAAGATAATAAGCTGAAAGATTCAAACATTATTCCACAAATAAAGCAATGAATTAATTATTAAGTATAAAATATACCAGATATTATTAACAAATTTACTTAATATACTAAAAATACTTAAATATAATTTAACATTTAACTTCAAATTATCCCTAAATACTTTTAAATAAAATAAATTGGCATAGGAATTAAAAGGAAAGCTATGTGATAGTTTATTTTTTAAAATTTAGCCATGTTTTTTCTTGTTAGTTTTCATAAAATAAGAGCAAGTGGCAAATTAAATTCTAAAATATTAATGGTAGCAAAATTTTTATTATTGATTGAAATAAAAAGCTAAGAGTATTTGAGTGGTAAATTATCAAATGGCTTTCATTATTTAAAATAAATATGTAAACGAATCAAATAAAAAAAAATTGATTAAATTTCAATAATAAAAGAAAAAACAACAATTAATAAAAAGTGATTTGGTAAAAATTTGGAGTAAAAAAAAAAAGTTGCTTAAAAAGTATCTTAAATTAAAGCTTGTTATTAATTTGTTAATTTTAATCAGATTAGACAGAATCATTTAGATTATTAAAAAAATATCTCTACATTAAATATTCATTTTAAGATAAAATTATAAATACATAATTTTACAAACTAACTCATTAAAAAATAAACCATGTTCATCATATTAGTAGTTTGGATTTAACAAAATATTATATTAAAAAAGTTATTAGGATTAAATATAATTATCAAAGCATATAACAGAAACAATTGTGCTTCTAACAAAAAATTTAATGTTATACTAAATAATATTTTAAAAAACACCAAATTACTCAAAAATGCTACTTGAAAATATTTTTTAGTAACTTAAAAATTAATATTAAATAAATTATAAATTAATTAAATAAAGCTAATTTAATATAATCATTAAATAGATTCTAAAATAAGAGCTCAACTTAATATTAAAAGATCAAAGCTTTTTTATAACTTAAAAAAATATTTATTTTTTTTTGATAAAACAATATGCATTAACCAGTGATATTAATGATATATAAATATTAAAAATGCCACATAGTTTTAGAGAAAAAGATTAATTAAGCAAAATAAAATTAAGTTTTTTTATTTTCAGAAATCAAATATCTACAGTCATTAAAGCAGTAGAAGATTAAATATTCTTTTAGTTTGGTCAATAAACTAAAATCAATCAATTTCTGGTGATTGAGTCTAAACATACAACTGTTTTCTTAAAATAATTTATTTTTTAATTGACAATTATTTATGGTCATATTAAATAATATTTTTAATTTTTTAGGCTTAATTCATAAATATCATTAATGACAACACTGAATAATTTGCTTTTCTGTAGTATAAAATATTGGATGGTAAAAATGTTAAAAGTAAAATTATAAAAGACAGCCAAATGCCACAAACAAGTTTTCTAACTCTACTTTAATATTTGAATAGAAAGTAATTAATTACTGTTCTAATTATCATGGTTATAACTAAATTAAAAAATAAGTTTTATATTTAAAAATATGCCAGCTGTTCTTTTATAAATATTTAAAAAATGACAAATTAAATTAATTTATAAAAATAAAGATTAATTGTTAGATTAGTTTATTATTTATGTCCATTTATTAGAGTATTGCAAACAATGTTTTTAATTTCATCGTTTTTTTATTAGTATTTGATGAATAGTCAATAAAAAAGTTTGAAGTAAATTAAGATATTTGGAATAAAATTAACTTTTTTATTTTTACATACAAAATATTTCTTAAATAGACAGACTCTTTTTGTTTACTAAAATATCTTTGAAAATATATAAATTTAAGATTTAATAATAAAATATTGTAAATCTTCCTCTTTCACCAAACATTAAATATAAATCTATAAATTTTAAAGTATATTTAATTAAAACCTTGCTGATTTAAATTATAATTTTACTAATTAGCAAATAATCAAATTCATATTTACTATACTCAATTTCAAAAGTAAAATTATGGAATTAGCTTTAGCCAAATATTTAATCTCTAATAAATTTTTAATTAGATATTATTTACAAATTTTTAATTTAATAAAATTATAGTATTTGTTTTAGTGATTTAAAATTAAAACCTTGATAATTTTTACTAATTATTTTTTTCTAGTTTTTATAACCAATCACTGCAAAATTTTGGTATATTTACTAGTTGTTACAATGATAAATGAAGAATATATTACAAAAAGCTGAAGAATAAAATAATTTACACTTAGGTAGAAAGAGAATTTCAATGTACTAAAATGATAAAAGCCATCATTCAAACATATTAAAGTTGATTATTACTTTTAGATGCCAGTTGCTCAATTTAACTATAGGGTGCTGTTTTAAAACTATCTCTCATTATTCTAAAACAAACAGTTTAACATTCCTCTATTGAAATAATATTTATTTAGGGATTATATTCAATAAAAATTGTTTTACTCTCTATCTAAATAATCTGGCATATATCTTCCATATTTTAAATAAGAAAAATTTTCTATTTTTTTTTCTAAAAATTCAACAACAACAACAACAAAAATTCTTGAAAAAAATTATTCATTCAAATTTATTATCAAAACAATACTAAAGTTTTGCATTCAAGCCATGTATATAATCAATTTATAATAATTATTGTATCAAAATGTAAATTTTAGTTATATATTAATTAATTATAAGCAAAATAGAATGTTTAATTTGTTCGATATCTTAAATTCAGTTAATGACTCAATTATATAGATAGAGTTTTTAATATCATAATTATTGGCAATAAAATATACAAATAAAAGCTATTTGAAAATCTTCAAAAGTAAGATAGTTTGAAACAAAACTAAATGATATTGACTAAAAAATTTTGTTAAAATTATATCAAATGTTTTATTAAAATTAAATGATAAAATAAATTAGCTTTTTATGCAAAATACTAAAATAAATTATCTATTTAAATTATTTAATAAATTTGAATAAATAATAAACTTAAAATATAGAGATACTTATTTAATAATAAGCTTTTTAGGCTTATATTTTATCAAATTATTGCTATAAAAGTAGCTAAATAAGTTAAAGTCCTTACAAAAACTTAGGATTAATGAGAATTCATCTAAATTCTTAAAACATATTTTGCTTTTGTTTTATTTTAAGCTATTTAAAACTCATATTTTTTTAAGAGTTACACAAAATTATTCTAAAAAGATAAGTTTTAAACTGTAAATTAACAAGTATAAATTTATATAAAAAATATTTGCAATTTTTATGGTATCTTATACCTCATTCTATAAATTAAAAAAATTTATTTCTATTAAATTGCCAATATATTTATTTTTATTTTAAAAATAAAATAAAAAATAGCTGATAATGTTTATATATTATTATCATTATTATATTATTACGTTTGAATCTATGATTTTACAATCTTAATAAGTAATATATAAAAAATAAGATAAAATGAATAATCAACATAATAGCATCCTTATTACTTTTAATTCAAATAGATTTAGACTTTTATGAGTTTGATTTGAAATAGAAGTGATATTATATACAAATATTTGTAACTTGCTTAAATTTAGCCTAAAAAATCTGATTATAGTTTAAAATATTAGAATGTTAGGTTTTAATTGAATGATTAATCGAATATAAATTTGATAATTAGTATCAAATTAAAGATGCTTGAAAAGTAATCAGATAATAAAATAAAAAAAATCTTTAAAAGATATATCAACAAAAACAAAATTAAATGTAGGAATTATAAGCCAAAAATTTTTTTTTCAGCCATATAACTCAATTTTGATAGTAATTAAGGTTCAAGTTGAATTTCATTGTATTTTATTATACTAATTTTACAAAAAAAATTATAGCTTTTATATTAGATCTTAAGAAAATTAGTGGAACCAAAAATTTTTATAATTTATAAACGTAAACAGTAAAATTTATATAACACAATTTTAAATCCTTAAAAAAATTTATCATAAAATACCTATTACTTATAATTTATTTCCTTTTAAATTAAATAATAAAAAATATGTTACAATTAAAATATAAAAAGTAGTTACTTTAGTTAATTTACTTAAATAAAAAAATATTTTTAAAAATTTGAATTTATTAGTTTTACAAAATAACTATTTGAAGTTTTAAAAAATAAAATTGTAAATTAAGATATTCTAAATTATTTTGTATTTTATAAAGTCATAATAAAGAAGATCTAAATATACAAAATAAAGCAAGTTTTTTTAAGTTTTAGATGCTTAGTTTCTAAATGAGTTGTTTTTATGATTTAGTTGAGACTTTTTTCCCAATTTTATTATAAAATAATAAAAATAGAAATATTTAAAATTATAGTAATTGACACTTAATTTTATTTCTTCATGTGTTTTTTAAATTTTTTTAAATTTTAAAAATATTATTTTAATTTAGAGTTTTCCAGTCAAACTGTATTTATCATTCGTAAAAGGTTTTTATTATTTTTAAGAATATTAAGTGTTTTATGATAAAAAAACTTAAGATTTACACATAGAAAGCAACAGAAAATAAATAAATAATTTGAGGAATACATTTTATTCAAAAAGGCTCAGCCTTAAATATCAAGGAATAGATTTATTTTACTATGAGATTATCAATAGTAACTTTATTATAAAGTTATACATCTTAAATCAAACAAATTGGAATGGGGTAAGTTTTTAATAAGATTAATGATTATTAAAATACGCATTTAAAGCTAATATGTTATTACAATCACCAATTTAGACAGTAATTATATTATAAAAACTGAATAAAAGTAAGATTAAAATTGTAATTTTTAATTAGAAAAAAGGTAATAAATAGGTTAAACACATTTTGATTTTATTTAAAAAAAACATTGATTAATCAAAATATATAAACAAATAATAATCATTAAAAAATATAAATTTATATATAGAGTTGGTATATGAATTACTAATAAAGATAAACAGCTTCTAACAGTATTATACAATTATTTCTAGATATTGTATCTAAAGAAATACCATAAAATGAATTAATTAACGAGTCAGAGTAAAGTTCAGAGAGCGATACCAGCTCTCTGAATTAGTTATATCTAAAGAATTAACAAGATTCTGCCTATGAATCAATAGAAAGCTAAAAAAAATATATTTAATAAAATTATGTATTTGAAGATAAGGCAGAATGTAATATGAAACAAATTCAATAATAAAACATTATCAAAAACATTTTAAAGAGCTTTTTAAGTTATTTGATAAAATTACAAGATAATAACATCAAAAAAAAGTACTAATAAATGTATTGCAAATAAAACAATATACCATTTTCTGAAATAAAAAAAACTGTATCAAAAAAAGTGAATATCAAAGGAAATAGATGGAATTTTTAGCTGAGGAGTATTGTGCACAGTAAAAGCTTAAAGAATATTTTTTATGATTATCTAATAAATTAATCCAGATAATGGTTGTAGTAATCAAAAGTTTCTAATTAACATGATCATCAAAAACTCATAGATGTCCTTTTAAATTGTATTGAAAATAACTAGCCATTACAAATAAAAACATATAAAAAAAAGAAATGAATGAATTTTAATTACAAAAATAATTAATTATATTTTCCTAAATTTAATCTATTTATTACTAACACAAACAACATAAAGAATTTCGAAATGTACTTAATATATGTTAATTACTCTAACTAATGTAATTTAGCTTTATTATCATTTTCTTAAATCATTATTTGCTCTTTTTTAAAATCTTTATATCCTTTACATAGAATATTTTTTGTTAAAACGTGAGTATTATTTTAAAATAATTTGTGAATTTTCGATATTACCTGCCTATCTACATTGCTGATTATCTAATTTCTTTTATCAAATTATTAAAAATATATAGTACCCTCAGTCTTGATTTCAATTTATTAACTTTATTTAGAATTTTCCTAATGCCACTTTAAGTAAAAACAATATAATTAAAAAAACTTTTTCCCTTTAGTAATATAATGATTGAAAATGTTAAATTATTTGAATTCAGAATAGAAAGTGTTAAAGCCAAATAATTTTTAAGATCTTTGCAACTAAAGAGATGAAAGTTCTGAATTAATGATTTATCCTTAACTATTTTTATCAAGATTAAAGACAATACTATTGATAAATTAAGTATGCTAAAGAAAAGATTTTTATTTATTGTATATCAAAAATTAATTAACTTAATCACTTCCTCCCACTAACAAATATAATTAAAATAAGTGGAGGAAAATAAGCTGACAGATTGAATAATTATTCCATAATTTACGGAATGAATTATTAAATATAAAATTTACCAGATAATATTAACAAATTTACTTAATGTGCTAAAATGCTTAAATATAATTTAACATTTAACTTGAAGTTATTCTTAAATACTTTAAAATAAAATAAATTGATAGAGTAATTAACATGAAAGCATGACAATAGTTTTTTTTTTTTAATTTAGCCTTGTTTTTTCTTGTTAGCTTTTATAAAATACGAGCAAGTGGTAAATTAAATTCTAAAATATTAATGACAACAAAATTTTTATTATTGATCGAAATAAAAAGCTAAGAGTATTTGAGTGGTAAATTATTAAATGACATTCATTATTTAAAATAAAAATGTAAACCAAATAATTAGAAAAAAATTGATATTTTGAAATACATAAATAAAAGGAAAAATAATAATTAATAAAAAGAGATTAGGTAAAATTGTGGAATAATAAAAAAATAGTTGTTTAAAAAGTATCTTAAATTAAAGCTTGTTATCAATTTGTCAATTTTAATCAGATTAGAAAGAATCATTTAAATGATTAAAAATATATCTCTCCAATAAGTATTCTTTTTAAGATAAAATTATAAATACATAGTTTTAAAAATTAATACATTAAAAAATAAGCCCCGCTCATCATATAAGTAGTTTGGATTTAAAAAAATAGTATATTCAAAAAGCTATTAGGATTAGAATAATTATCAAATCAATTTAGCATAAATAATTGGGCTCCTAGTAAAAAATTTAATGTTTACTAAATAATATTTTATTAAACAACAAATTAATCAAAAAGGCTACTTTGAAATATTTTTTAGTAACTTAAAAATTAATATTAAATAAATTATAAATTAATTATATAAAGCTAATTTAGTATAATCATTATATAGATTCTAAGATAGGAGTACAACTTAATATTAAATGGTTAAAGCTTTTTTATAGCTTAAAAAAAATCATTTTTTGTTATTACACAAAATCAGTGATATAAATGATAAATAAATATTAAAAACAGCATAGAGTTGTTGAGAAAAGATTAATTATGCAAAATAAAATTAAGCTTTTTTTCTTTTCATAAATAAAATATCTACCATAATTAAAGTAGAAGATTAAATATTCATTTGGTATGTTCAATTAACTAATGATCAACATTAAAAAGTAAGAAATAACAGATCATACGAAATATAAGATTATACTTATTCTAATAAACAAATAAAAAATTTATAAATTTGCTTTCATTTAAATAAATGAGATAACCTTATATATAAATTTATGATTCGATTTATTTAATGAGTGCTAAATAAATAATTGGTAGAATTTTTAATGTTTTTTATAAAATCAAATAAAATTATAAAAAATTAAAAAATTAATAAAATAATTTAAAGTTTTTAAAAAAATAAAATGAAAGCATTAAATAAAATGGGAATGAGTAAATAATAATATAATATTGAAAAGCATATTATTTACACGTTACCAAAAAATAAATATTTATTAGATTTTTACTTCTTTTCATAATATTTTAAATGATTCTAGTGACTATTTAAATTAAACCATAAAAAATATTAAATCCTACTTAAAAAATTAGATTAATTTTTGTTAATAATAAAATTTTTTTTCGTCTATTATATTAGTTAATAATTTTATTTTAAAGATCTGAGAAAGAAAAATAGAGTAATATCTACTAAATTTATCAATCTATTGTTTTGCTTTGCTTTTTATATTATGATATATTCTAAAGTGCTTGTAACTTCAGTTTTTATCAAAAAATATTGTTCATTAAATATATAAAAAAGAAAGTAAATAATTTTTGCAAGAATTACAAAAACTAAAGAGATATCTTACACTAAAAGAAATTAACAGTTTAGTTTTGAAATTTAAGTAAAAATACATTAGTTAAAGGAAAAATAATGGATGCTTAATCTAAATTTTTCTAGGTTTAGGGTTTCAAATAAAAATTTAACACTGATTTGAAAAAATTAAAACATTAAATTTAAATGTTTTACTTAACAATTTTCATTAGCAAAAGGAAGAAATTTTTTTAAAAATCATATCAATTAAATTTTTAAGTATATTTTGGAAGTATAAATGAATTATTAACTAATATATCTTCAATCTGAGGAGCTTTGGTATTTTTTTATACAGAAATTTTGTTATAAATAGTGCTTAATATTATAAAAAATTATTATTAATTAAAATAAAGGGTTAAGACAATCTAATAGCATCAACATATAATTTTTATAAGTGAATTAATGATTTAAAATAATTTCATAAATATATTCTTAGATATTGTAGGAAAGGAGTCTCCACTAAAATAGAAGTATCTTGACATGGAATTTAACAAAGATAATTTAAATAACTCATAATCTCTAATGGAACATTAGTTTAATAGGTAGAGTAGCTCTGAGCTATATTTTTAGTAATTAATACAAAACAATGATACAGAATAGTTTGTGGGGTAACAACAAAAAGACTTAGAAGAATAATAGCTTCATCAAAACTTAAGAGTATTTTAAAAATAAAACATTATCAAAAATATTTTAAAGAGTTTTCTAAGATACTTAAAGAAATTAAACGATGCTTCAATCAAGTAAAAGTATCAATCTTTGTATAATTCATAATTTCTTATTTCTTACTCTGAAATTAAAAAATCTTTATCTAGAAAGATTAATTAGAAAACAACTAGATGGAATTTTAAACTAAAAAGTATTGTCTAAAGCAAGAATATACAACCAATTTTTTATGACTATTTAAAAAACTAATCAAAAATTTGGCTTCATAAATCAAAGAGAGTTTCTAATTTAATTGAGCATGAATTACTAATAAATGAGCTCCTGATATAAATTGAAAAAGAATTACCTCTTAAAATAAGGATATACAAAAAAAAAAATTGAATATTAACATATATTAATTCTTAGTTTACATCGTTTGATTAATAATCTATATTTCAAAATGTTAACTAATCTCTCATATTTCTAATTTAAATACTTAAATCATATATTTTATATTTATCTCAATATAAAAAAATTGATTTGGCTTTTTAAAAATAGTAAATATTTTATACGTAACCCTTCAAATAATATCTAATTATTGATAAATTCATTATATCTCTTTGAAATAATAAATTTACTATCAAAAAGAATAAAAATTAGTTTATTAATTTCAAAAAAAAAATATACGCAAATAAAAAGGATAATATTTTTCTATTTTCCGGGGATCAAATGACCTGAATATCTTAAATTTCCTATCAAAGAAGTAGACAATAAATATCTGTCAGGCAGTGAGTCATTTAAGAAACGAAGAAATATTAACAAAATGCAATCTATTAATAATAAATTTTGTAAAGCTTGAATTTCGAAATTTTCTGTCTATTAAAATTAATTATGAATCAGTAATATCTTACAAATCATTATAAATAATATTGATGTATATACAATATTTTTTGAGGATATAGCTTTTCTGTGGATTTATTTTAATTCGCCTATAAAGGATATATTTGAAAATACTTTATTCTTTTTTATCTATTAGGCAAATAATCAGACATATTACTGAAATTATTACCTTGTTTGTTTATATTTTTATTAAACAAAAATTATAATCAGGTAACATAAAAAGCTTATTTTTGAAATAAGAAAAATAAATTAAAAAATACAAATAATGATCTTCACAAAAATTTAGTAATAAAGAAGAAAATAGAATTTTTTAGAAAAATGTTAATAATTTTATGAAAAATTTGTAATAAGTCTTTGTAATTAAATCATTTAGGAATAAATTAATAAAGTAATAATTATGTGTTTAACACTAAGTAATTTTCATAGCTTTTTGCAATTATTTTAAAAATAAATTGTATTTAAAATATATCTTTTTTGTTTCGGGACATTTATTTTTATAGTTTTCTTTTTAATTTTTTAGAGTGAGTGGGTAGCTGGTTTATATATTTTTTAAGATATTACAAACCTATTTTATGACAAAGCAAAGATTGTTGCACAAATTTTTTTTATTTTAAAATTAAATTTTATTCTAACTAATATTAAATAAAATTATATCAATAATTATGTTTGATTTTTGTATTTTTTACAATATAATTATTTAAAAAAATCTAATTTCAAAATTAGAAAAAAATTAGAAAAATAGATCTATTAGATGACAATAATATTATGAAACTTTTGGTTAATTTTATGAATGAATATTTGTTTCAAGAAATCTATAACCTTCACATGTATTAATTATTAGAGTTTTAAAGATTTTTTAACTAATGTAATTTAATTTAAAGAAAAACAAATCTTATTGATAATAAATCGTTGATTTAATAAAATAGAAATTTATTAAATATCTATTAAAATTAAATTCCATAGAAACACATCAACCTAAATTATTTCATTTTTTAAATGCTCTATTAATAGAGATGAAATACTTAAAGATTTATAACAGCCATGCAAGGTTTAAAAGTATGAGTTTACAAACACACTTAGCCTATAGATGATGGTACAGTGTCTACTCATAATTTAATTCATTAGTTTATTACTATTTTGACATTTTTATGTTTAGTAGTAGTAATTCATCTTAGGTCAGTACCAATCAAAGTGCTTGTATGCATAAATAATAAATTTCTATCTAGTTTAATCCATAGTAAAAGTAGCTGTATATTTTATAATAATTTGCTATCATTGATAACATATTTTAGCTGAGTATATATTGCAACTTCACTCACTCTAAACTTCAGTTTTAAGTGATTTTAAATCAGACCCATGATCTATATTTAATGATTTTAAAAGCCAGACTTCATTAAACTATCATCAAAATAATTAATTCAAAATAAATGTGATTGCATTTAAAAATATTAAAGGAATATAATTACTAAAATATTTAATAGCATTAAATTACAAATTGATTGAAATTAATCAGTTCATTCAAGAAAAGCTAGAATAAAATAAAAATAGAATATTTGATATTTCATAGCTATAATAATTTGTATTTTTAATCTGACTCAAACGCTTCAAGTTTTAAATCTTTTGATGATTAAAAAACCCTAAAAATAAATTAATAATACAGATCTATTAGAAATTAATTTAAAAAATATAATTTAAAATATTTAATGTGGCGGATTATAAATTACTGTACCCACTTGTATTTAAGGAGAAATTTTAAAATATTACTTTTTGATTCTTTGTCCCATCTAATGATTGGAAAATAATTTTACTCTAAAAATTTTTAAAAGTATTTGAAAGAAAGTAATAGAGTTGAGTCATAATCATATCTAATAATAGGATTAAAAAGTAAAAATGAATTTAGAAAATAAAACATAATATTTTTACTTAATAATAAATAGGTACAGTCAGATAGATCAAAGATTTAATTATTTAATCTAGAAATTAAATTAGACTAAATTACAGCTGTTTATACTAAATATTAATAGAAACTTTAAGAATAGAAGTAGAAGTATTTAATAAGGATAGAAAATATTAAATCAAACTGCTTAGTGTATGGTATGTGTAGTTATAAAGTATTACTTATAATTGATACCATTTCATTAAACTATCAGCTATTATTATATTTAGTATATCCATATTTACAACAAATTATACCTCTGCTTATTAATGAATACACAAAAAATTTGAGTCAAAATTCTAAGAAATTATACTCCAATCTAGTATATATAAGAAATATGGTTTAAAATATGTGATACTTTTTCAACTTTTGATCAATAAGCAAATCTATAATAAAGATGTACATATTTAGATCTTATCACTTTTGATTAAGCGAGTGTTATAAGCATATAGTTGTTTTTGTTATAAGCATAAATACTAATATTATAAAAACAATAAATACTTATCATAGCTCATATTATACTCTCAAACTACTAAACTAAAATATTTTTAACTTTTTCATAATCATTTATTTTAAAATTTAAAGAACTATCGATTCAATTTTAAAAATATATCAATATAAATCTTAAAATCTTCATTTCATTAATTTAGATCACTCTTGTTAACATAAAACTAATATTTAATCTTTTTGATCTTTTTGTTAATAGAATTATTATATCTTTCAAAATGATTTAATTAGATATTTTTTTAATTATATATATAAGACAATAAGAGTGTGAACCCAACTTCATTTTTTGACCTCGTTTTTCTCAATTTTTTCAATTATTGTTTAGAGCTTTTAATTTATTGGTTAAAAGTCATTAAAATTAAGTACAGTAAATATTCAACATTTTTTTCTAATTATTTTATTTTATTTAATTAATTATCATTTTATTTATTTACATGCATTGTAAATATTTTTATAATATGTAGAATGTCAAATTTAAGTATCATACACTTATGGCATAATTACAGTTTGTCCCTTTAACTAGTCAAATAAGGATTATAATACATTTCCATATATTAATAGAATAAAATAAAAATCATTTACTTAGCAAAAAAACAAACTCTTTGAAACTAATTATAAGAATTGATAAATAAATTAGTAATTTGAAAATATTTTTTATTCATTTCAATATCCAAATTCAAATCTAAATAAAATATTTAGAATTTAATTTTAAGTGAATTTAAGAAATCTAAAATATTAAACATAAATAATTGTTATCTGTTTTTTATTAAAGAGACTATTTTTGACATATAAAAAATATTTTATTTATGTAAATGCAATTTAATTTATTTACTTTTAGATTTATTTTTTGTTTGTAAATGAGCAAAGTATCATAAATATCTCTACAAAAATGTATTGTAAATTAAAAATTTAGAGTGTATTACTCTGTAATGTTTAGTATTCTTGTAATTTTTATGAATATTTTTTAGAAAAAAAACTAATTACACAATAATAATATACTAATTTAAACATTAAATGAATAATTGATAAATAGAAAATGAATAAATGTATTTCTATTTACTCAATACATTTTCTTTAATTAAATATTTGATTGTGTAATACCTACTTTAGAAGAATAGAATATTTTAGGAATAAAAGAAGAAATGAAAAACTTAAGATTTTAATTTAAGATTTTTTATAGTTCTAAATTATCAAGTAACAAGTATTTAGTATTCTTATAACATCCAAATAATAGTGGGGGGCATGGGAAAATAATTAAAGAGAATCTTTAATAAATCTTAACACATTTTGATGTAAAAGAGTTATCTTGGGTAAAGATTCAAATATTTTTGTTTAACTAAATGATTTAAGCTGGTATTTCAAAAAAATATTTTGATTAAAAATCTTTCCATTTTAACTTTTCTCTGCTAGAAAAAAATTAATTAAGTAAGTGATATTAAATTGAAATATAGATTAATCTAACAAAATATATTTATAAATAAATAATTAATTAACTATCTAGTTGACAATATGCAAATTTCAAATATATCTGATAATTTAAATTCATTAACACACATATATATAAAGAAGGGAAAGCTTAGAAAAGTGTTTATTAACTTTTTATTTTTTTTAATAATGTTTTTTTTGACATATTTTTCATATTAAATAATAGAACAGAATTGTATATTGTAATAAAATACGGATTATTTATTAAATTTAATAGTAATGTTCTATTTTAAGAGTTCTTTCTACTCTAATTTATTCAATTTTTATAAAAAAAATTAGCATATAAGTGGGGAGGAAATTTATCACTAATATTATAAATTTATGAATGAGCATTAAAAGATAGTAAAGCTGAAATCAGCAGAAATCATTCACTTCACTTATATGTTAAATTGCTCTTACACGTAATATTCTTTAAGTTATTTTAGATATAATATCAATAAATTTTATTTATTTTGATTATTTAAATTTATTATAATCAAAGAAATAATTTTAAGATTAAAAATACTTATAAAAAATCAGAAAAAGTTATAAAAAGCTTAAATTTTTAAACCTTATGAAGAATTTTTTAGTGATATTTAAAAGTATTAATACTTACTCCTATTAAATTTTCCTATTAACTTAAAGAAATAGTAAGAATTAATAAAAATTAAGTTTTAATGAAATTCAAATTCATTCTATCAAAAATAATTTCTTCATATTAACATTAAAATCTATATCTAAATTGGTTATAATTAGTAAATTAAAAGAGCAATACTCTTGAAGCAGTATATTATAAAATAAGTTAACAACCTATTAATGTTTGCATGATAATTAAGATAGCAAGAGCTAAAACTGACCTTGCTAAAATATGGAAAACAAATTAAAAAACTTTAATGCATAATGCTTTTAATTAATGCTCAGTATTCCTTAATTTCACAAATAAATTTTTCTTCTACTATCCTTACCATTATTTTTTTATTAATTTGAAAATATCAAAAACAAATTTCAGTCAGAATAATTTTAAATTTTTGATAATAAATAGTGTTTCTTTTTTAAATTTATTTTATTTTTTGGAATATAGATAAAATAAGAAATAATATGATCTGAATATTTAGGTGATCTCTTAGAATGTAGCAGTGTTTCAAATACTTTATGCCTGAAAATCTAAAGAATTTTTAGATAATTAGGAATATGAGAGTAAAATATTTTTATCATAACTTAAATTATTTAATTATTAAGAATAAGATTTAGTTTATTTTTATGAAATAAAATTAATATTTTTAGACAAAAATTAGTTTTTGGAGTTAGCCATATTTGTTTTTATATGAAGAAAAACGACGTATAGAATAGTTGGTTAATAATTAAAATATAATAATGTTTATTAAGCCTTGAATACAAATTTTAAAATAAGGATTTTTCACATTCTTGATTAGTACTCATAAAATTATCTGTTACTTTAATAAAAGTTATATAGTTTGAAGAAAGGATGGGTAATAATTTACCATAAATTTAAATAGTGTTGAGAATTCACAAAACACAAATCAATAATAAATTAATAATCAAAAAATTAGATTATACTAAGAATAAATTATGAGTAGTTAATAATAACAAAGTCCTCTTAATAATGTCATAAACATATTTCTTGATATTTTTTTTCAATAAACTGCTGAAGATGAGAGAGCATGTGAATCTTCTTGGAGTAATATGACTGATAGTATTTGTCTTAAGGAAGTTACTCATAAATAATAACTAAATTCTTGCTCTTGCTCTGATGAATAACATTAATATCTAATATCAGCTAAATAACATGAGGCTAATGAATATTTTAAATAGTCTTAAGACTCAAAAGTCAAATACTATCAATAATAAAATATGATAAAAAATATTTTAAAGAGCTTTCTAAAGTATTTAGTAAAATTATAAGATGTTAACACCATACAAAAGTATGAGCAGATGTACAGTAAATAAACCAAAACTTCCTTTTCTGAAATCAAAAAAATCGTGTCGAAGAGAATAAATATCAAGACAAATAGATGGAATTTTTAGCTAAACAGCATTCTATAAAGTGAAAGATTGAGTTCTATATTTTATGACTATCTAATCTAGTAATCTGAATCATGGCTATAATAATCAAAAGTGAATAATACAAACCAACATAAATAATTAATTAACTAAATATTAATTTGCATTCAAAATAACTAACCGTTAAAGTTAAAAGTGTATAAAAAAAAGAAGTGAAATCTTTTAGATCTTCATAATGAATGATTAATTATTTATTTACTTACTATTAAATCAAAGAATATATTAAAAACCAATTTATAAGCATCCATATCATTTAAAATATTTTAAATATTTATCTTCACCTAATATTTTGTATACTTTTATCTGTTAATATCCATTTTTTTTAATCAATCAAATTTAAATCAAAATCCTAATTCAAAAACCCCTATCCTTCTAATTTAATTAGCTATTAAAATTATAATTATTTTTTAACAAAATATTATTATTGAAAATTATTTTGATTTAATTATAAAAAATTACAACCAGTAATTATCTTAAAAAATATTTTCTTAATTAAAATATTTATTTTAGAGATTAGAAAATCTCTTAATTAAAAAAATATTTAAAGATTAATCCTTTATATATATTAATTATTAAGGTTTTATGAATTTTTTACCTCATGTAATTTAATTTAAATAAAAGCAAATCTTACTGATAATAATCCATAAGATTCAAAATAATAGAATTTTGTTAACTATTCATAAAAATTAAATTTCATGTTAATGGATCAACCAAAATTATCACACTTTTTAAATGATCTACTAATATAGGTGAATTATTTAAAGATTTATAACAGCCATAATAGGTTTGAAAAGTATAAATTTACAAAGATACTTAACTTAAAGATGAAGGTACAGTGTCTTCTCTTATTATATAATTTAATTTATTTTATGATTTTATTACTATTTAGATCTTTTTTATGTTAAGAAGTAGTAGTTCATCTAATGTGATTACCAATCAGAATACTTGTAGGCATAAATAATCAATTTATATCTAATTTAATCAATAGTAGAAGTAGCTGTATAAATTGAAATAATTTGCTATTATCTGTGAAATACTTTAGCTGAGTATATTTTGCATCTTCACTCTCTCTCTAAAGGAAAGTTTTATGTGATTTTAAATCATAGCCATGATCTATATTTAATGATTTTAAAAGCAAGACTCCTTAAACCTTTATCAAAATAAGAGATTCAAAATGATTGTGATTTTATTTGAAAATAATATTAAAGGAATAAAATCACTAAAATATATTATAGCAATTAAAATAGAAAGGAGAATTAATCAGTTCACTTATGAAAAGCTAGAACAAAATAAAAATAGAATGTTTGATATTTAGTGGCTATAACCATTTTTGTTACTAATTTTTTTCAAAAACTTCAAGACTTCAAGCTTTAAATCATTTGATGATCAAAAAAAACCTAACAATAAATTAATAAATCCTTTACTAAAAGATAGATCAATTAGAAATTAATTTACACAACACAATTTAAAATATATAATGTGGTGGATTACTAATTATGTTCCCACTTGTGTTTTAGGAGAAATTTAAAAATATTATTTTTTACAAAAATCTAGCTTCCAAAATTTTTTAAAAATATCTTTTTTTAATATAAATTGCTTAAAGTATATTTTTTAATATTATACTATGAAAAATAAGTATGAACATTTTTGATATTTTTCCTTCTTTTTTAGACTTTATTTTTGTAAAGCTTATCTGAAGTACTGAATGCTTTTAAAAAATCACAAATTTATTTAAATATATAAGGTATAGTTCTGAAAAATTATTAATTAAATACAGTTTTCTTTAGCCTAACTCTCAATAATTTAATTATTTAAAAATGTTGCTGATCTACAAGAGGATTTTATAAGACATAATAAATACTTTAGTAGTTTTTTTAAATTGTATATTTTTTAAATTTAAATACTTGCAATATTGATAAAATGTTATGATGAAAGTGTTCTCTTGTAGTATTGCGAAGTTTCAATGACAAAACTTCTAACAAAAAAATTAAACAACTTATTTATTTTTTCTAAAATATTTTAGAATTTTGAAATATTTTTATACTACATATTAAAAAAAATCTAAACTATTGTTTATATTCAAATTTTTAAAGGTACACATACTATATATAGCAAGACTACATAGAATTTTAGATACAAGAAAGAAGCTATTTTTACATTTAATTTCTTTCACTTTCAAGGATAGTGATAAAATAATGCCTTATTATTGATAGATTAAAACTTTATCACTCGTTAATCTCGCAAAAGAATTAATAAACCTTAAAAAATTTTTTTGTAAATTAAACAAATACTAATTTATTGATTTTCTCTAAAATCTGCTGATCATATCATAAAATCCATAATAATTATTTAAAATTTAAATATATTAATTTACAGAAAACAAAAATGAATTCTTCTTAATAGTAATTTGATATTCATCAAAACATAGTAAGTATATTTCTTAAAATTGTTTCTAGAGAAATTTCTTAAGATGAATTAATTATTGATTCTTTGTGGAGTAATTCAAGTAATAGCTAGTCTCTAAAAGAAATAAACATACAATAATAATAAGAATGTAGCTCTGAATAAGAACTAACAAATATAATTAGTAATAAATAACTTTAAGATGATGAGCATTTTAAATAAAAAAAACTATCTTAAACAAAACATAATTAATAACAAAATATAATAAAAAATGTTTTAAAGAACTTTTCAAATTATCTAATTAAGTTGTAAGATATTAACACCAAGCAAAAGTACCAATAAATATATAGCAAAAAAACAATAATACCTTTTTCTGAAATAAAAAAATAAGTATCAAAGAAAGTGAATATTAATAATAATAGATGGAATTTTTAGCTGAGAAGCATTCTTTAAAGTTAAAGATTATAGCCAATATTCTATGACTATCTAATCAATTAATCTAAATTATGGCTATCTAAATCAAAAGTTTCGAATATAAACGAGCATCAAAAACTGATAAATTTAATAATAAACTGTATTGAAAATAACGAACCCTTAGAAATAAAGATTTATAAGAAAAAGAAATGAGATCTTAAATGATAATTGAATTAAAGATCTCTAATATTATTTTATACTTCATTATAATCGGAACCAATTTAAAAATATCAATTTCTATTTTTTATAAATTTAATATCTTCTTAAAACTATTAACTTAAAAATTCTCAAGTATCTGACTGTCATTCTTCTCAATTACTTAAATTGTTTTAACTAAAAAAATAATGTATTATTTGTAAAAGTAACAAAGTAAAATTTGCATATTAGTATGATAAAAAGGTATTTAGATTTTAGCGCAAGAATTTTTATTAATCCTTATAAATGTTTTTGGTTATAAAATACACAAATTAGTTTGCTTTTCTATTCAAGTGCATATATTTAATTTTTACCATTGTATTTAGATATATGTGTATTATTAAAACTGTTTCTAAAATGGTAACAGTTAAACAAATATATTATCTTTTTTAATCTAATTTCTTCTTTTTTTATTGAAATAGGTACTTAATATTTATTCAACTTTTATCTATTTTATTATGAAAAAGTAAAAAAAAATAATTTAAAATAACTAAAGAATTTAAAAAATCACCCAAAAATTCAAAAGATTATTTCCCTACTTTTTCGTCTGTATCGATTTAAATAAAAAAGACAAAAAATAAATATCATCTAATTATTTTTAAAAATCCATGACAACTAAATTGTATTTTTAAAAATTGTTGTGATATTAGAGTTCACAATTAATTAGTTGTAACAGTTTAAATTTTAAAATAATGTAAATGTTTAAAATTTACTCAATTGCCAAATTAAAAATAAATGTCTATGATATCATAAATTTAGGAATACATTCTATGAAAATTAGATATTGCTCAATACAAATGTATTATTATTCATTTTAATTGAAAATTATAATAGTGAATTAATAAAAATAGGAAATCAACAGCTAATAAATTAATCAAAAATAAATGTTTTAGTGTTTTTATTTGATTTTTATTTAATGTTGTAGGATCTAACAATCAAAATTAAGAATAAATTAAGATTAATATTAGTTTTTAAATATTTGAATATTATTTAATTCTGATCTATTTGGTATTTCTGGTAAATTATTTAATTTAAACTGTTATTTGATACCAATGTTTTGATAGACCTTTAAAAAATTAGTAATATTAATTTAAATGTTTTTCTAGTAAATTTTTATGAATAGATGATGTTTTAAATATATTATAAATATGCGTATTAAGAAATTCTTTAAACCTAGTTTGTTTTGTTTAAATTATGTAAAACGCAACAAAATTTTTGATACTTATTAATTAACGTCAAGAATTGTATTATGGGCATTAATAATCATAGTAAAACAAATAAGGATAAAAAAATGAACATAATACCTAAAATATATTTACCTTTAAAGATATTTGCCACGTCTTTAATTAATCTATCAAAAATTGATTGGATAATGATTTCACTCTAAAATTTTTAAAAGTATTTGAGAGAAAGTAAATGTGTTTAGTCTTAATTTTATCTAATGAAAGGATTAAAAAGTAAAAAATGAATTTAGAAAATAAAACTTTCCTATTAATTGATAATAGATTTTCAAAATATTTTGGTAATTTTTTACTTTAGCTAATTACTATCGAAATAAGATTCTTACTTAATAATAAATAGGTACAGGTTGACAGATAGATCTAAGACTTTATTATTTAGTCTTGAAATTAAATTAGACCAATTTACAGCTGTTTATATTAAAAATTAATAGAAACTTTAAGAATAAAAGTAGAAGTATTTAATATAGGTAAAATAGTATTAAATCAAACTGGTTAGTGTATATTTAATGTATATATAATGGATTAATTATATCTAACTTCTTTTTATTAAAGCTTCAAATATTATTGATATTTACTATTAACATATATGCAACACATTTAACCTCAGCTTACAAACAAATGCTCAAAAAAGTTGAGTCAAAATTTTAAGAAATTATACTTCAAACTAATTCATATAAAAAACAGGTTTTAATATTTATTAATAATGTGATTTTTTTTTTCAAGTTTTGATCATGCTTAATAAGCAAATTTATAATATAGCTAATCATTTTAAATCTATTCCCGCCTGTGGAATCTGTATTTCACATGAATCCTAGGATTCGATTCCATATATATATATATTTTAAAAATTTAAAGAACTATATTTAATGTTAAAAATGTATCTATATAAATCTTAAACTCTTTCTTCATTTTCGTGTATTTAGATTACTCTTATCAATGTAAAATTAATAATTAACCTTTTTAATCTTTTTATTTGTAAAAGTATACCTTTAAACATTATTTAATTAGATATTCTTTTAATTTAAAAATTGATGATTAACTTATGCTTAGATTTTTTAATTTATTTTGTAAAAATCACTAAAACTAAATACAGAAAATACTCGAAATTTGTTGGTTTAATAATTTTTTTTCATTTCATTTATCATTTTATATAGTGATAGCTATTTAGTAATAAATTCATATTGTTAATATTTTTATAATATGTGGAATATTAAAATTACGTATCTTAAATTCATATAATAATTGCAACATGTCCCTTTAATGAGTCAAATAAGTAAGAATTAATATTATTTATCTTACATTAATAAGATTAAAATAAAAATCATTTGCTTATCAAAAAAACAAACTCTTTGAAAATAATTTTAAGAAAATCATTGGTAAATAAATAGGAAATTTGTAAATTATTTACCCATTTCAATTTCAAAATCAAATTTCTAAATAAAATATTTTTAAAATGAATTTAGGAAATCTAAAATTAATCATAAAATAATTAAACAAAATTAATCATAAAATAATTAAACAAAATTAATTTTAAAGATACTATTTTTGAAATATAAAAAATATTTTATTTGATTAAATACAATTTAATTTATTTATTTTTAGATTTATATTTGTAAATAAAAAAATTATCATAAATACCTCTCCAAAAGCTGATTATATATTAAATAAGATGTAGTATATGACTCTTTAATATTTTAAATTCTTTTTAATTATTATGAATATTTTTCAGAGAACAACTTATCACAAATATTTAAGCTTTAAAAGAATAATTAATAAATAGAAAACGAATAGATATATTCTATTTACAGAATACTTTTTCTTTAATTAAATATTTGATTGTGTAATACCTACCTACTTTAGGAAAATAGAATATTTTAGGAATAAAAGAAGGATTTTAATTTAAGATATTTTATAGTTCTAATTTATTAAGTATCAAGTATTTAGTATTCTTATAGCATCCAAATAATAGTGGGGGCATGTCAAAATAATTAAAAATACTCTATAATAAATCTTAACTCTTTTTGAAGTAAAAGAGCTATCTAGGGCAAAGATTCAAATATTTTGGTAATTAAAAACTAGTAATTCATTCAAGCTGGTATTTCAAAAAAATATTTCGATTAAAAATCTTTCCATATTAACTTTCCTCTGCTGGAAAAAAATTAATACAGCAATTAAATTGAAATTTAGATCAATCGAACAAAATATTTTTGTAAATTATTAATTAATTATCTGGCCGACTATATGTAAATTTAAAATACATCTTATAATTTAAATTTTTTAACACATATAAATATAAGGAAAAGCTTATAAAAGTGTTTTTAAACTTTATATTTTTTATTTTAATAATATTTGTTTATATTCTACATGTTTTTCATTATAAAGAATAGATTAAAATCTTGTAATCAAATATGGATTATTTATCCAATAGTAAGATTATATTTTAAGAGTTCTTTCTACTCTAATTCAATCAATTTTTATATTTAATATTAGAACATATGTGGGGAGGAAAATTTATCAAAAGCTGATATTATAAATTTATGGATGAATGTGCATGAAAAAAATATTAATGTTGAAAAAATAAGAAATTTTTAGATCATCTATATGTTAAATTGCTTTTACATATAATATTCTTTAAGTTATTTTGGATGAAACATTAACAAATTTTATTAACTTTCATTATTTAAGTTTATTATAGCCAAAGAAATAATTTTAAGGTTAAGAAAACTTAAAAGAAATCAGAAAAGATTACAAAAGCTCTAAATTTGTAAACGCGTGAAGAATTTTTTTGTGATATTTAAAAGTGTTAATACTTATTCCTATTAAGTTAAAGAAATACTATGAATTAATAAATATTTTGTTATAATGAAAGTTCAATTAATTCTTCTAGCAAAAATATTTTTTATCAAAAATACTTTCTTAATTTTAATGTAAAAATGTATAGTAATGTGATCTAAATTAGCTATAATTAGTAAATTACTCTTAAATGAGCTATTATCTTGAATCAGTAATAAGTTAATAACTGATATATGCTTGCATGGTGATTAGCATAGCAGTAGCTAAAACTTAAGTACCTAAAATATGGGGGGGGAAAATTAATGCCTTTAAATTATATACAAGTTTTTTTTATTTTTTGCCTCTTTAATGTTTTAAATTGATACTCAAGATTCCTAAAATAAAGTAAGTAATCAGCAAATAAATTTTTCTTCATCTATCTATACCATAATTTATTTATTAATTTAAAAATATGTATGACCATTTTCAGAATGATTTTTCATTTTATATAATAAATAGTGTTTCTTTTTTAAATTTATTTTATTTTTTGGAACATAGATACAATAGGAAATAATAAAATGTGCATATTTAAGTGATCTCTTTGAATGCAGCAGTGTTTTGAAGCTTCATTCCTTAAAATCTAAAGAATTAATAGATAGTTAAGAATATGAGAGTAAAATATTTTAAGCAGAACTTAAATTGTATAATTATTAAGAATAGGATTTAGTTAATTTTTATCAAATAAATGAAATATTTTTATACAAAAATGAGTTTTTTTAGTAGGCCATATTTGCTCAGCAAAATGAAATATAGGATAGTCGATTGATAAACAATATATAATAATCTTTATATTGCCTTGAATGTAAAAATAAGGATTTGTCGCATTCTTGATTAATACTCATAAAATCATCTGTTACTTTAATAAAAGTTAGATAATTTTTAGTAAAGAAGGGTAATAATTTACCATAGATTTAAATAGTATTGAGCAATCACAAAACATAAAAAAATAATAATTAATAATCAAAAAATTAATTAATATTAAAAACAAATTATGGGTAGTTAATAATAACAAAGTCCTCTTAACAATATCATAAACATATTTCTTGATATACTTTCTCAATAAACCGCTGAAGATGAGCATACATAAGAGTCTTCTTGGAGTGTTATGAGCGATAACATTTGTCAGAAGGAAGTATCTCAAAAATAATTACTAAATTCTTACTCGGTAGAATAACACAAATATCTAAGATCAGCTAAATAATATGAGGCTAATGAATATATTAAATAATCTGAATTCTCAAAAACCAAATATAATCAGTAATAAAATATGATAAAAAATATTTTAAAGAGCTTTCTAAAGTATTTAGTAAACTTATAAGATATTAACACAAGACAAAAGTATGAGCAGATGTACAGTAAATAAACTAAAACTTCCTTTTCTGAAATCAAAAAAATTGTGTCTAAAAAAGTAAATATCAAGACAAATAGATGGAATTTCTAGCTAAACAGCATTCTACAAAGCGAGAGATTATGTATAATATTTTATGACTATCTAATCTAATAATCCGAATCATGGTTATAATAATCAAAAGTGAATAATACAATTCAACATCAATAATTAATTAACTAAATATTAATTTGCATTCAAAATAACTAACCTCTATAGTTAAAAGTGTATAAAAAAAAGAAGTGAAATTTATTAGATACACATAATGAATGATTAATTATTTATTTATTTATTTACAATCAAATTAAATCGTATATTTTGAACAATTTTATAAGCATCCATATCAATTAATATATTGTTAACATTTATATATCACCTTATACTTTGTATATTTTTATCTTTTAATAAATCAATTAAATTTAAAAAAATCCTAATTCATATACTCTTATCCCTCTAATTTAGCTAGCTATAAAAAAATAATTAAATTTTAATAAAATATAATTATTTTTAGATAAAAAATATTTTATATGTTTTTAAAACCTTCTTTCTATTTATAGTATCACCTATATATTTATTAAAAGTTAAAAAGCTATTTTAAGAAAGTTAGATATTAATTTATCATCAATACACACTCAAACCAGGATCAAGGTTGTCTTATCTATTTCTGTTTTACATCTTAATTTTAAATAATTAAATGCAACTAATTAATGATATTTCAATATAATCTAATTAATTATTTAAATTTTTTTGCATAATCTAATTATTTGAAATTTCAGTAAGCTAAACACGCGAATCAATAATTAAATAGTCTTTTGATCTATAAATTTAATTGTATTAATAACTATAATATGTTAGCATAAATGTTTTATTTAAAGGATATTAATATTTCCCAATTAATACAAATATTTGAAATTCTACTATGAATTTTTATTATTTAACTTATTAAAATATTATTTAAAAACTCATATATTTCTTAGGCATAAACATTTGTTCAAAATTAAATACTAAATGATCCCCTTAAACATAAAAAATGATTCAGATATATAGTCATAATAAAAATTAAATTTGAAGGAGATATTATCTTAATCGCTGGCTTATATTTTAGAAATTTTTATTGAAGAAATATACATATTTCTTTGTTTAAATGATCGAAAAAGAATATTGTTCGAGCATAGTTTGTTGGGATTATAAAAAATTAGTGATTAAATAAAATCATAAAAAATTAAAATTCCTAAAAATCAATAACCTACAAAAAAAGCAAATGAGCTAATAACTAAGTAAAAAAAATGCATTAAATGATATTGTAAATTTATTTCTTGATGAAGTAGCTAAACAACCTTCATAAATTAAATTAAATACTGAATCTGTGTGGAATTCTGAATGCGACAGCTGCTGTTTGAAGGAGATAAATTAACAAAAATAGTAAGATTCTTGCTTCCAATCATTTGAAAATGACTAAGAATCTACGAAAGAGAATGAAGATTATGATTACTTTGAAGGAAGAGGAGAGTTTAAATTAAAATACAGTCAATAATAAAACATAATAAAAAACATATTAAAGAGCTTTCTAAGCCATTTAAATAAATTATAAGACTCTATCACCATAAAAAAATATTAATAGATTTATAGCAAATAATCTATTTAACCTTATTCTGAAATAAAAAAAGCCGTATCAAAGAAGATTAATATCAAAGCGAATAGATGGAATTTTTAACTTAAAAGTCTTCTTCAAAGTAAAAGTTTGAAGTTCATATTTTATGATTATCTAGTCAATTACTCCTAGAAATGGCTTTAAAAGTCTAAAGTCTCTGATTAAGAAGAGCATCAGAGACTAATTAATGCTATTTTAGATTGCATAGGAAATGACTCACCATTAAACATTAAAATATATAAGAAAAAGAAATGAGTCTTGAAATCTAGCAAAGGTTTTATTTAGTAGTAAATAATTTTTATAATCAAAACAATAAAAAAATCATCAGTAAAAATATTATTTTTAAAAATTCATATTAATTATATTTATATTTTATTTATATTATGTATACTCTTAATAAAAATATCTTATCTAAATTAATTTTAATGAAGTTAGATCAGTTTTTAAAAATAGTTTTTGAAATATCTCGTTATTTTAATATTTAATATTTTTTAGTTATAAATTAATCAAAATTTCATATTTGTTCTTGCCAAAATATTTGTTTGTTTTCTATTTATTAAATTCAGTTTCTAAAGAAGGTTTAACTTTATGACTAAATTAAGATTTGGCTACCTGATAAATACCTAAATAAAAATATTTTGATTATAAAGATTTATTTAAAACTTTCATAAAATTATTTAGTTAAATGCTTCTTATTAACAAAACAGAAATATTATTAGTATTTGCAAGGTTGTATTAGTATTATTTAAATAATTACAAGTTAAAAAAATTAAAAATTATCTAGCCAAGTAATTGAGTCATCATTTAAAAAATAAATTATATTCTTCCTATTGACGTATGTAGTAAATTAACTGTTTACCTTTTAATAATTCAAGTTTTTTTTGTGTTGATATATAAAATTAATTGTAATATAACACAAAGAAAATTTAAATATATATTTGATCGTTTTCCCCACAAATCTAAAAAAATCTAAGGGATTCTATCTAAAAAAAGAAAACAAATTGGCGTGCCTATCTATCTATATATTCTCTATAAGATTTACAGTAATATGCAAGATAAAAAATAGCTCAATTTAAATTGTTTTAAAATAAACATTTTCTTATTTTGAGTAATAAATTAGCTTACAGTCTCTATTCAAGCAATTTTTAAATATTATATAGAAATTCATTTAACAATAATGTTTTAAGCATGCATCAAAATTATTTGAAAATTTTGTGATAGTTACTATAAAATATTTAAAGTAACTCTAGGTAAATCATCATAGAAAAACCATATATTAGCACTGAATACTTATATAAAAATTATTTAAATACTTACTTACTCTATTAAAGAGTTTGTAGCAATAGAAAAAAAACAATAATTATATAACTACCAATTTAAATAATATCTGATTATTAGATTTTTAAATCTAAACAAAAAATCAAGAATATATAAAATAAGAAAAAATGATGCATTTTGGATATTTATTGAAAGAGATGAATTATTGAACAGTGTTTGAAATTGTAAAAAAATCAAAAGAAAAAAATTTACCACTTCTAAGATAAATCAATTTAATTAATTATTTTTAACACAGTATCAAAAGAAAAAAATTAATTACTTTTTATGAGTTGAGTGGGAAAATTTAAATCCTTTCTTTTTTTAAATCTAAAAATTTTTAGAAAGGAATTTGTAATCTACGCATTTTTCTTAATAAATTGTGTTAAAGTAATAATTAACATTCTCACTTTTTTATTTTTAGGTATTTACTATCCTAAAAATGTGTTTGGGTAAGATTACATTATTTATTTATTATTCACACAAACAAAATGAAAAAGAATACTTTTTAATTATTAATAGTTAGAAACATTTGTTGTACATAAATGACCAAAAAGAATATCAAAATAAAAGATATGATCCTGTTATTGTATTTCTTAGCATTTATAAACATAACATTTATACATTTAATTAACCATTTTCATGTTTAATTAATTATCACTTATTTGACAACAAAGAGTGTGGATAAAGTGATAACTTCAAAAATAAAATGCAAATATTATTGGAACTGACTATTTTTCCCATTAATTTAAACTATATAAATATATATATATATATATATTTTTTTTTTTTTTCAGATGCAAATTATTGGCTTGATTGATAAAAACTTAATTATTTTTTTCTTATCTAAAACAATAGTGGGTAAAAATGCTAAGATTACTCTAATAACTGCAAAGTGGGTTTATTTTCTTTTTATTTTATTCAACATCAAATATCAGTAATTAATATTGAGGATATATTTTTCAATTTATGATCTTTTAAATTGTTATTTCAAATTACATAAGAAGCGAAAAAACCATTATATTATTGTTTGGCGTGTTTAAATTATTTTATTTAGTATAAATACCAACCCTTCAAAGCACATTTAAAAGTTGCCAATTTAACTACATAAACAGTTGATATATTGTTAACAATTAGAAATTTTCGTATTTATGGGCTCTTAATGTAATAAATAGTATTTAATCTCAAAGCTGATTGAAAATAGTTTTTTTAGAACTTATTATAAGATATTTTTTTATTATTGTAGATTATTTTAAAAATGAATCACTTTCAAAAGTTATTTTCTCGACTTTTACTTTAAAGGTATTATATTTTACAAGTATCTAACTATTTCTTTCTATTTTTTTTTTTCATTTTCTTGCTCTTGATAAATTCTGAAGCTCTATTGTTTAATCATTATAAAATATCAGATAAATTATATTTGAAAAAGTAAATAATTTAATTTAAATGAAATAAGATGTAAAGTGATCCCTAGCCTACATACAATTTATTATGCAAAATAGATATTTAAAGTTGAAATTTATACTCCATAAATATGAATATTAACATCATAACATCATAAGTGGTTTATAATTTATTTATAAATTTTGCTTTTAATATTTTAAAAAATAATTTTTATAAGATAATTTTTAAAATAAGTCACCACACTATATTCACCTTTTACATTCTAAATTTATTTAGTAAATAAATTAATTCCTAAATATCCAAAATATATTTAATTCAAGTTATTAGATACTTTTTTTGATCTAAATCAAATACTTTTTACTTATAAATAATAAATTAGAAAACAATTTAGAACATCAATATCAAAATTTACTTTTAAAAATACTTCTTATTTATTAATTTTTATTCATCTAAAGATAAGAAAAAAGCAATTTATCCCTCCTCGCTTAAGACGCAATAATTTTTTCTAAAATTAATGATATAAAGTGATTTCATTAAAATCTTCTTAGAGGTAGTGGACAATTAGTCTACAATAAAGTAGAAATATCTAGATATTTCATTCAACTAATAAAATTAAAGTGAAACACATTCTATTTCAAAGAGTTAGTTTGATGGATAAAGCTTCTAAAGACTACAAGGCTCGTAATCTAAACAAAATGAAGATGATATTTATTATAAGATTTAGCATCCAAATGATTTTAATAAAAAAGATCTACATAAAAGTCTATAAATATTCTAAAAGTAAAATGTTATCAAAAATATTTTAAAAAGTTTTTTAAGATACTTAAATTAGTTAAATGATATTAACATCAAAAAAAAGTATCAATCTATGTTTAATTCATAAAACTTGGCTTCTTACTCTGAAATTAAAAAGTCTGTATCAAGGAAAGTTAATGAGAAAACAGCTAGATGGAATTTTAAGCTAAACAGTGTTATCTAAAGTCTCCATATTTAACCAATATTTTATGATTATTTAACAAATGTTTCTAAAAATTGGGTTCAAAAATCCAAAGTTTCTAATATATTAGAGCATGAAGCACTTATAGATAACCTTATTTAATAAATTGAAATAGAAAAACCTTTAAAAATAAAAATTTATAAAAAAAAGAGATGAATGTGAACAATTAAGTTAATTTGATACTCTCTTTTTCTTCCTATTATAATAAATAACTTATCGTATCTATCTATCTTTATATTTTTAAAAATATAAAGTATTATATAAAGTAGATACGTAATAAATATTACTTATTTTAAGCCAACAAAAAATTATCTAGAAAAAGAAAAAACATTTTATGTAAATCTTTATTTTTAATTTTAAAAGTATTGAAAACTAATATTTTATTCTAGCTAAACCATCATTTTTTGCTCATTTATATATTATTTAAGAATTTTGATGACTCAAAATTTTAATATTAGCTTCAAACAATCATGAATAGAAAATAAAATATCATTATTATTTTTTTAAATATGTGAATACAAATTATTATCAGATTTTATTGAGCAGTATTTGCAATCAATATTCTTACTGAAATACTAATTATAATTTTATGTTTAATCATTATTCGCTAATTTATTTATATTAAAAACTAATTTTATCTAAAAGTACAGAAAGATATCAACCATTATAATATTTTATGTATAAATATTGAGATTAAAATACTTCTTTAAAATGTTTTTGATGTAATAATATAGAAATTAGTTATTTATAGCCTTTTATTTAAGAATTCAAGCATGAATAATGGTTTCTCAATATATTTTTGAAATTACTACCTTTTTAATTAATTTCTATTTATAATAAATATTTTTTACCTGAAATATAATCTATTACTTGTATAAAAAGTTATTTAGTTAATTAAGATGAAATTTATGTTTCAGAATAACAAGTAAAATAGAAATAAAAAGAAATTCTAAGAGAAAGTTTTTGTTTGATTTAAAAATTATTATTGGTTTGATAAAAAAATATGTATTGTAACTATCAAAAATTAATAGTGAATTAGAAAGTAAATAATCATAAAAATTGGGACATTCAGCATATTATATAAGTCAAACACAAAAAATGTTATTTTATGCTGAATCATTAAAAAATAATTTATATTTTATTATAAAACATCATCAATGATTTTATAAAAATGATAATTTGAAAAAATCTTATTAAATCCTAATATTATTAGACTTCTAAGTCTGAAAATTAATTAATGATAATTTATAACCAAGTGTTACTATTTTTATGTTACATTTGGTAGTAGGATTAATTTAATTAATATAAATTCATATTGAAAATAATCAATCAAAAAACATGGTTTGTAAATTATCCTTTTTTTACTTTAGCTTTTATCTCTTTTCTTAATTATGTAAAAAATATATAAAACATTTTTAACATTTTTACTTTATTGAGGTAAATTAATTAGACATTTTACATTAAATTTTTGGTATTTTTTGAAACTAATCAAAGAAACATCTGTTTAAAATATTATTATTAGATTAGTTAGGTCTTGAGAATTTATTTAAATTACAAGTGAGAGGAAAATTTTTATTCATCAAAAAATAAATTAAATAGATCTGATTTTTTAAGCATATAAAAAATTATATCCTTATTTATTATCAGGAATTTTGATAAAACAAAATTTCAATTGAATTGAAATAATGATCCATTAGGAACAACTATTTTTTAAACGAATAGAATTTTTGATTGATCAATTTTTTTGCTTCCAATATAAATTTTAAGAATAATATTTCAAAGATTTTCATGCAATTTTTTTAAGTTGAAATGAAATAATTAAATACTTTAATGTATATTTATATTTGTGATAATTAAAATTATTTAGTAGAAATATCCTATTATTGTAGTTTAATTTAATTATTATAAGCCTGTTAGAATCATTTTATTAGAACTTGAACCTACTTAGGTTGCAACTGTTGATCCAAGACTTAAGTAATTATAAGTTGAAGTTTAAATTATTCAATAAAATGATATTAGCTGTGGTTTACTTAGAGAAACATATTCTGTCTTGTAATTTGATACATCTTTTAAAAAAATATAAAATTAAAAAAATCAAGTTATCATAAATAATTATCAAAACAATTATGCAAAGTACTATTTTTTTAAAAATATTTAGTTTTAACAATATTAATAAATACTAACTCATAAATCAGTACAAATATATTTATATTTTATATTTAGTTATCCTTAATAAACCAAATACTAGGATTTCAAAAGTATATTGAACAAATATTTTTTTGAAAATTATGAAGAATGTAATTTATATATATATATTATAATTTAATTAATTTAAAAGGTTTAAAATAATTAATTAAATTGAGTTATTAATTATATGTAAAACAAATAATGTAGTTAACTAAGGTAATATTGAAAGTAAAATCTTTTTTACAAATATGTTAAATGTTAATTAATTTCATTTTAAAATTCTGTTATTAGAATATTATCATTTTTTGAATTTTCAAAGTACTATTAATCTTTATAGTATATTATTTAATTATTATTCCTAAAAAAGCTTTAGACAAATATAGACTATATTATAAATAAATAAACCTAACTTAAACAGCATTTGTGTAGTCCTTGAATTTTAGTTTTTGTTTATTAAGTTAAAAAAGTACAAAAAGAGTAATTTGCATAAGTTGTATATTAGTTTGAAGCAAAAGTAATGTATATATTTATATTAACGTTGTTAATAAATAAATGGTAAATATTTAAATTATAATAAAAGCTAATAAAAATTATTCAACAAACATTCAAAGGTTGATTTTAAAAAAAAATTAAGTAATTCTAATAAATATCTTATTTCAAAATATATTGGAAAAAATTAATTCTTAACTAATACAAGTATTTAAAATTCTAATAATATTTTTATGATTTTTATATATATTGTAAATTGTACATAACTATTAAAATAGCTGAATCCTTGGATTTGATATATACATTATATTTTAAATCAGCATTTATTTTAGAAAAAAAAAAAAATTATTAGCATTAAAGATTAATAAATTTATTTAGTAAAAGAGCAACAAAAAACAATTATAATAATTGAAATAAACAGCAAACATTTAATATAAATTAAATGGAAAATATTTTATTTTAAGTTGATTGAGTTAAAAATAGTTAAATATTTTAATTATAAAAATATCATCAGTGTAATAATAAAAAAGATAGTCTGAAAAAATCTTATTAATTTCATATGCGAATTAAAAATAAAGTATAATTAAATCTTACTATTCTTTTGTTACATTTAATAGAAGGGTTAATTTAATTTATATGCACTCATATTGTATTTGTAATTGAATGAATGTTTTTAAATTATTCTTATTGAATAAATTATTCAATCAATTAAAAATGAATGGTATTAAATTATTCTTATCGCTTTATTAATGTTTATGTTTTTTGTTAAAGCTCTAAAAAATATATAATATGGAAAATTAATGAGTTATCTATCTGAGATTAAATTTTTGGCTTGTTTTGAAACAAGTTCCCTAAATATCTACTTCATTATTAATTTTAGAGTAGATAATGTATTATATGTATTATTATTATTATTATTATTTTTTTTTTGAATTACAAATGTGGAAAAAATATTTATTAATTCAGTAAAGAATAAATTAAACAGATTTTATTTTTTTATAAAAAGTGATGATTGCTTTTATACACAATTAGAATCTCTGAGAGAATTAAGCGAATTTACTAATACTCATAGTATAAAAAGTTTTAAAAATTGATATCCTTTTGAATAGGATTTTTGATAAAATTTAATAAAATATTTGATTAATCAACTGAAATATATTAAAATAGAATACAATTTTTTATAGTATAAATATTTTTTTAAAACATAACTTTATAGATTAATTTAAAAAAATATCTTTTCAATTATTATTTATAGAAAATCACTTTAATTTAATTTATAATCTTTTTAGTGATTATTAACATATCTTCAACTACTTTAGTAGAAATATCCTATAATTGTAGTTGAATTTAATTTTTATAAACCTGTTAGAATAATTTTATTAGCACTTACTCCTATTTAGGAAGCAACTGTTGATTCAAGACTTAAATAGTTATTAGCTAAAGCCTGAATTGTTGAGTTGGAATAATATCTGGTTGTGGTCTAGTAGAAATCAATAGAAACTGATGAAATGGATGCAGAAGAATCTTCAGTATATAGCATAATAGAACCAAGTTAATCAAATAAACCAGTGTTTGGTTAAGAGGGATAGTAAGTGTTATTTAAGCCTAACTATATACTATTAAATCCTCTGTTAATGTTATAAGTATAATACTTTCCTATTTGTAAAGCACCGTACTGAGGTAATGTACCTGGAGTGTATAAAAAAGTTTAGCCAACAGTTTAAGACATAGTACCTAATTCTAATCCACCATTTATGCCTGTTTCAGCTGGTTTATAAATTACGTAATTAGAGTTTTTTTAAGGTTAAGTAGTCCATCTCCAGTTGAATCCTACCCAGAAAACTTCCCAAGCACAAGGAGCGCTTCCCTATCTGGCTTAAGCAGGAGTAGAAGCAGTAATATTTAATTTAAAGTACCTCGCCCAAATATTAGTACTCTCTACCAAAGTAGAATATGTATCATAACTTACTCCGCAGCTGCAACACTAAGAGACAGGTTATCCTACCCATGACATTTTTTAACCTATTTATATATAATATTTTTTAACTTACAGCTTTATAAATTATTTCATAAAGAATAAAAAATGTTCAATATCTATTCTACCATTTGCACTTGATGCGTATTAAAACTGATTTCCACCCCATACTAATGACCAGTTATTAGAGTTTAGAGGAATATTTATAGGAGCTGCTAAGCATACATTTAGCAAAACTAGTATCAAAAAGATTATACCTTTCATTATCATACTTTTTAGATTATTCTATATTCTTATTAATATTTGATTTTTTAATTACTAATTTATTTGAATCCTTTTGGGAGATTTTATTTCCTCAAAAAATTGTTCAAACACATCAATAAAGTTTTTTTTAAATTACATCTAAGATTAATGGTCATAAAATTTATGTTCGTTTTGAATAGTAAATTTTGATGTGGTATTCTTTTAATTGTAATTGAATAGTGAAATTAGATTCACTTTTAATTTGATCTCAATTGATTTTTCAACCATTAAATTGATTACTATAATGTTTAGTTATTGTAGCATAAATTACAGTCATAAAATTTTAATTTTAATTGCTAATATTTTTTTAATTTAATTTAACTTTTTTTTAAAATGGCAAATTCTCATAAACCTATTCATTATTTTATTAATTCTAAAATTTTATTTTAAAATTTTGTTAATTATTTAACTTAAAAATATTTTTGTAAATTTAATAAAATGATTCTGTACTTTGAGAAATCTCATTAATTAAGATAAAAATAATGAATATGCAGAACATAAAAATATATTGAAAATATTTATTTCTATTGAGGAAATGCTTTTTTAGATTTTAAAAACAGGTTTAATTTAATAAATAAAAACTAATAATTTGAAATATTAAAATACATATTAATTAAAAGTACTTATAAAGCCAATATTTGTGTATTCTAAATTAAAAAAATTATAAATTATTTTTTAAAGCAAGTAGTTCAACAAAATACGAAAATGCTAGAAATATTAATAAAGATATAGTTGTTAAATTTATTGCTTGGTATTTTTGTTAATATGTAATATTCTCGAAAAGTCTGATCAAAGATATCTAATAATATAAAAAAATTAATCAAAAAAAAACAATTAATTAACAAAGATATAAAAAACTTAGTATAGGTAGGTAATTATTAAAATGGAGCTTTTTAGAAAAAGTTTTGTATAGCTTACAAGAAGACTTTCTAATCAAAAATAGACTCATTAGAACTTATTTAGATAGTAAAATAATAGTTTTTAACTGTGTTTCAAAGTATTTAAGTTGTTTAGTGTGAAAAATGACAAAGAATAAAATAAATTAGATCAATAATTCAATTCTTTATTTGATCAAACAGAGCTATACATTTAAAATTAAGAAACAAGATAAATAAATGAATTAATTAGCAAAAACAGTTACTCAAAAGCAATTAGCAGATGTAGAGATATTCTTCAATAAAACCCCATACCTGATGAGAGTAGAATAAGATATTTGCTTGCTTATAGTTTAAAGAAAGAAGGGTTGATGCTTGAGTCTATCAAGGAGTTTTAAAATCTAATTAAACACTTAGAGCTTGCCATTAATTTAGATAAATAAAACGAAAGTTTATAGTTTTTAGTTGAAGCATCATACTATGAATTAGCTTAACTTTACTTATAAATCAAAGATGTGGAACAATTTTTGAATTATTCAGAAAAAGCAATATAATGCAACGCTTTACTCGCAAATTAAGATTTAATTGAGCATTACATAGCTGAAAAGTAAATTGACAGGGGTGTTAAATTCTTAAAAGAGTAGCACGAAAGAGTGCCTCAAAATGAAACTATCATCTATTTACTAGGTTTTTTATAAGAATGTAAAGGATAATTAGAAGAGGCTGTTTAATCTTATTAAAAGGCAATAGATATTTCAGAAAACTAAAAGCACCCTCAAGCCAATTTAAATTTAGGGATGATATTAAAAAGAAAAGGAGACTATGAAACAAGTACTTGCTATTTATTGAGATCAGTAGAAGCAGATCCTTAAAATTATAAAGCAAGGTTTAATCTAGGTTAAAATTTAAGGTTTTTAGGTGAAGGTATGCTTGGTGTTGAAAATCTTGAAGCTTGCTTAAAGCAGTAGCCTGATAATCCTCTTCCTTATTATGATTTGGCTCTTTGCTACGAGCAAATAGGAAATATGGAATAATGTATACACTATTTGGAAAAAAATATAGAAGCTAAAGAAATTGATGTTGAAAGTTGCTTGAGATTAGCAAACATTTTTGCAGTAAAAAAGGACACCTAAAAGGCTTTGGAGTATATTTAAAAAGGTATTAATTCTGATGATTTTTTTAGAGAAAACATTGATTGTGTAAATCTCCTTCAATGTCTTTTAGAAAAAAATAATGCTGAAAAAGCATCAGAAAATGGGGAAATTTTTTGCCAAAATACAATTCCCTTTTCATAGAAAATGGCTGAGAACTTGTATAAATAGATGGAATAATAGTTTATGAACTAAAAACTGAACTTAGACAAATAGAAATGCATTATGTTTAATTTTTTCACTTAACTCTTTTTGCTTACCAACTAAATCGAATTAGCCATTCAAACAGAATAAAAATTGGTTGAGTTTAACTCAGATTCATTACAGCACAGAGTTAATTTGGCATCTCTTTATCGTAACTAGAAGTAACTTGATAAGGCTATTAATTAATATTAAGAATTGATCAAGCTCTAACCCGAGGAAGCTAACTATCATTACTTTTGTGGTTAGATATAGCTTTAGTCAGGCAAAGTCAAAGATGCAATCATCTCTTATAACAAGGCTATATAGCTCAGTGGAGAAAATGATTACTGTCTTTTTGAACTTTACAATTGCTACAAGCTTAATAATTAAGAAAAAGAAGCTTAACAGTGCAAAAGCACTTTGTTGTAGTACTTCCCTGACTTTTTCAGTGAAGAATAACAACATATTTAATTCATTGAATCTTTGTATAAAGTAAATTAAAAGAATTGAAAATTAAAAATGCATTTAATATTTCAAGTCCTTGTCTATATTTTATAATTTTGTAAATTTGATTTTAACCACAAATTAAAATGTATTGAATCATATTTCTAAAAATATTAATGTGTTAAAAAAGAAAACCCAAATTTTAATTAATTTTAATTAGTATTTTTTATTTCTTGTTTCTTGAGAAAACTATTATTTTGAAGTTAATTAGTAATAATTATATTATTTATAGAAAAAGCTCTAACTTATGCAATCCGCGAATATTAGTAATAGTATAGCAGAGATTAATAAAATCTCTCAATCCAATTATCTACAAAAGGAACCAACTCCTCAGAGCTAGTAGATGCAATCACCTATTTTAGGGAGTAGCAAGAAAAGATACTATGAATATTAAAATGAATATAAAAGCGAGTTCAAGCCAAGCTAGGTTTAACACATTGTTTTGATAGCCAAAAAAATAGAGAAACAATCAAGAGAAAGTAAAGGGAGTCCAGTGCGTTTACTGGGAGATAATAATTATAGAATATAAACAGCTTAATATGGCAACAAGTATGCAAGAAATCATAATTAGCCATTCACTTCTAATCTAATAAAAGGATAGACATTTTATGATACGGGCTATTATTCTAATTTATCTAAACAAGATGTAGGAGCAAATAATAATACTCCTTCTTCAATTTTTAGTTATTCAGGCTTCTAGTAGCAGCAATTCGAGTCATAGTATCAATCAGCAAATAATATGGGTAGAACTTTATCAAGTGTGAAAAATTACCCATTAATTGGTTTTCAAACAAATAAGCCAGACATTTTTAGCTAAATCTAGAACTTTTAACAAAGCTAACCTAGCAAAAATGCTACATAAAATCAAAATACTTCTCCTAAATAGAAAGGAATCTAAAATGAAAAGACATCAGAAAATAATCAACTTTTAAAAATACATTACTCTAGCACTAATTAGACTCATAAATCTCCCCTTCAAGGAAGGTAATTGTTTGTTAACGAGCTGAATAGATAAATATCTGATTAAAATAGCAATTTTACTTCTGTTTATAATTAGTAAGCCTTTAATTATTAGCAAGTAGGTGGAGGAAGAAGTAGTTCTTAATAAGTATAATAGAGTTCAAATTACATGTAGAATATATAACTTTCACCTAATTAATAACATATGCAGTAAATTATTCAGAATAAGGAAGAATCTTATTACAAATATATTGTAAACTATGGGAATAATTGCCTTATTGTTAAAAGAGTTATGGAAACTAGAGAGAACTGGAGAGCAATCGAAACACATAATACGGCATATAATTTTAGGTGGTGTCCAATAAGTCAGGCAGTAAAATTTGATAGAATTGGAATAGGAATGAAATAGTTAGTTAATCATTTAGAGTTCCACAAAGAACTAACATGCAAATATACTCTGATAAAAAACTTAAAGCCCTATTGTGAATAAAATAAAATAAATCTATTCACATTAACACCTCTAACATTTTTAATTGACTTAGATGATGAAAACTGTGATTCCTCTCTTAGAAGATTTGCTAAGTTTTTTTATAAGCACATGCCAAAAAACAGCTCAGTTCTCAAAAAACCAGACAATCCGAAAAAGACAGTAAATGAATTCGTAAAGCGCTTAAAACCTCTAATGCAATATCCAATGCAGGATAAAAAAGAAAAACCGAATCCCTTTTCAAAACCTAAGATGCATGAATCATTTGCAAACGGAGATAACTACTTCTGGTTTTTAAAACCGACTGGCACAAATAGAGGAAGAGGAATTTATATATTCAATTAACTAGAATAGCTAGAGAAATACATTTAAGAGTACTATGTAGGGATGGAAGAAAAACCTTTGACAAAGAAAAAAGATACAGTTACTAATAAACAGGAGTAAGAACAGTAAAATCAATAGTAAATTATGGAAACTTAAATTTCTTAACTAAAAAATGAAAATTCTTAGGAAAAAGAATCTAATTAGATTTAAGATTAAGATTAGCTTGACTTCAAAAGTAAATTTTAATTCCAGCAAAAAGTAATATAGTAGCTTTAAAGCAATCATTAACAACTGCACGTAAATTTTTTTTAAATAACATACAATTAATATTTTAAAATTATTCAATTTATTAATAGATAACATCTATTTCTCCAAATATAAGATCAAATGAAAACTATTCTCCTGAAAAAAATTAGTAAGAATAAAATGCAGATTAATCTAAAAAGAGAAAAAATACATAAAGCAGTGCAAGCAAAGATCCTATAAGTATTATTAAGTGTCATCAATTTGTAGTGCAAAAGTATGTGGAACGCCCTATGTTAATAAATAATAGAAAATTTGATATACGTGCTTGGGTCCTAGTAACTCATACAATGGATGTATATTTTTTTAAAGAGAGTGTAATAAGAACCTCCGGTTAAAAATTTAATTTAGACAACAACCAAATTAATAACCACTTCATTCATCTCACTAATAATGCTGTATAGAGATATGCTGATAATTATGGAGAATTTGAAAATGGAAATTAAATGAGTCTGGCTAATTTCTTTAAATATTGCTAAGCTCATCACCCAAATGAGTGTGATACAGCTAAAATGCATTAAGATATGAAAAATATTGTCTACCACACTATGAACTGTGTTAAACGTAAAATTAATCCGGAAGACAGAAAATACACATTTGAAATTTATGGCTATGATTTCTTAGTTGATGATAAATTTAACATTTGGCTTTTAGAAATTAATACCAATCCTTGTTTAGATGAATCTTCTCCTCATTTACAGCAAGCTTTACCTCGTATGCTTGACGATGCATTTAAATTAACTCTGGATATAATATTTCCTAAAACCAAAATTCTTTCAAAGATGTAGCCCTAAATAAATAAATCTACTTCTTAAATAGTAAGCCCTGCCAAATCGATGATGAAAACTAAGAACCCTAACACACTACAGAACATTACAAATAGCATAAGGACAGAGTAAAATGAAACAAAATTAGTATTGTAAGATGAATAAGTTAATTAAGAAAATGAGTAGCTTCCATAAAGTCTGAATATGATAGATGGAAAATCTGTGGTCTTTGAGAACAAAAATGAAAATAGTAATTCGACTTCCCCTAAAGGTAGTAGTACAACTCAGCAAGATAGTTAGATTTCTAACACTTAATTAGGACATCCAAATAATAACAATTACATATATGTTCCAAGCTCAGTAAAATAACAGCTTCCTCAAAGACTTACTAAAAAGGAAACTAATTGGCCTGTAGATGGATTTCCTGATGATGAAAACATGTGGGAATTTCTACTAAACATTTACAGCCCAAAACCAAAATCAAATCATTAATAAAAAAAGTCAACTTTTTGAAAATTAGATAAAAATCATGAAAAAAGCCAATCAAGTTAGTAAATAAGTAAGTAAGCGTTTATTTATATAAAATGATAAATAATTTCTATATTTAAAAGTGTTATAATACATGTTATATTTTTTAATTTTCATAATTATTAATTAGAGTTTATTAATAAAAAATAATTATTTAAAAAATTATCAAATTATTTTACTAACTTAATCATCTATCAAAAATAAAAACTAGAGAAATATATTTAAAATAAATATTTATTTATATTTTTCTAAAATCTTTCAGCTTTTTAATACAAAAAATTCCTTTTAAATAAATTAAATTTTAATTCACAAGCACAAAAATAAAAAATGTAAATTTATTTCTTACATAATGAGCTAATTTTGTTTTAAAAAAAAAGGAATTGCCAGTAAGCTCATGCAGTAAATAAGTATTAATATATTTGTAAAAACTTATTTGTGTATAAAAATATGTATATTTTTTTTTAATTTTTCTCTTTCTAAATTTTTATTTTATTTTAAAATTTACAGGCTTAACATTTTGTTTTTCAACATAAGTTTTTTCTTCAATTACTATGTTATTTATTATAGCTTTAATATTAACTTTTTGAAAATTTTATAAAAGTAATAAATTAATTTAAAAAAAAAGCAAAATTGTAACAAACATAGTCAGTATTTAAACAAAAAAAAGAAATTCATTTAGTTTTAATTTTTATTTAATTTAATAAAAAATATAAAATATTAAAATTAGAAAGTTTTTTTTTATTTTTTAATTTAATCTTTTATTTATTTATATTCAAAATTAGGATTTTTTGGTGAAATAATCTGCTGGTAACTTTTCTTAAATCCACTGTTTTATGTACTTTGCTTCTTGTATTCTAGCTTAAGTAACGCTTTCTATATCACCATTTTAAGGTAAACGAAGATCACTACAGTGTGCAGCTGCATACATATTCAGAATAGGCTTTTTTATATTAATATTAGTTAAATAAATTACTTAATAATAAATAAAAATAAATTTTTTACTAAATCATCGCTTATAAAATTTGTTGGGGATCCACTATTCCAAGGATCAAGCATACCGTTTGAGAAAATAATTCTTGAGAATTACTTCATTTCTTCATCGTTTTTGCCACCGTAAAAATTCAAAGCATAGTCATAATTGGGAGTTAATCCAAAAGTTTCTTAGCAATACTATTAATATGAGTCTTTATCCCCTGTTAAATAAAGTAAAGATTAGTATTTAATTTTTTCTTAAAAGTGAATTACATGGTGAATTGTAAAACATATCTGTAATGCCATTTGGGTGAATTGGTTAAATGATATCTGCACATGAAAGAATCACATACCCGCTTGTATTAATATCACCTGTTGAACCTGTGTTAAAATTAGTGCATTCTTTTTATTCTTCGAAATCATAATATACATCAACAGATTTTTTTACTGCCTAAAAGAGTTAACTAATCGAGGATTTATCATTAATAGCTTCAAATGGAGTGCAAGAATAATTTGCAGGCCAAGGAGGCATCTTTGAAACGAAATGACCCTCCTATGGGTAATTAAACATACTCATATAACCATAAGCTTAATCGATGTAGGACCTTAGGTTATTTAAATTGTCTTAATCATTTATCGGCTTACAAATTTTCATTCCTTAATTAATTTCATCCAAAATTTTTTTATATTATTTTTTAAATAAAAATTATGGTAGTGGAGAATCTATCAAATCAGTTAAGATTTTCATAGCGCTGTGAATTTATTTGCTGCATCCATTTTAATCGTATGTATCAGTAACAATCTTATAAAAAAGAGTCTCATCTATACCTTCTCTATTTTCATATAAGAAAATAGGAGCAGAGCTTGCTAAACTTACGTCTATGATTTCTGGGAATTTCATTCTAATCCATGCTGAAAGCATACCACCATAAGAAGCTTTTATATTTATAAAAATGATTTATTTAGTTTCTTAAAAATAAAACTCTATTAATATTATTTACCTCCAACAGCAATAATTGGGCATTCTTTGTCTCCACAACCTAAACTTTATTTAAACCAAGCCAAAAATTTAACATAATCATTTAGTGCTTAAAAACTTGTTAGGTACTTATTATTTCCTTTCTTAAATGATTCTTTTTCTGTACCGAAGGGCTGAGATTCACCAAAGTATCTATGTTCCATAAAGACAACCAAAGCATTGAGTTCTTAAGCTAAAGTAGTGTGCATAAATCCTGCACCGTTAAAACCAAACTCAACAGGAGCCTCATTACCACAGTAAAATAATATTGGACCTTTATCATATCTGTAATAATCATCTTTAATGAGATACTTCTGCTTGAAAGTTTTATTTCCTGTTTCAAAGCCGATGTGGTCAATCAATTAATCAAAGTATTTGATTTAATAAGGCTCAGAACAAGCCAAACTAAATATTAAAAGTAAGATAATTAAATTTTTCATATTAATTAATGAATAATATTTAGTTTATATAGAATTAATTATTAAATCTCTAAGAAACTTAATCTATTTAATAAGGAATATCCAAAAAATGATTTGATTATAATAAAAATTCTTTTATATTATAAAATAATTAAATTTAGTCATTTCTAAAAAGTCAATCTTTATGGTAAGTGCACAAGAAATTCTATCCGTTTCTAATCAATAAGCTTTGAAATAAATAAGTTTACATTAATAAACATCTACAAGGAAGATTTTTAATACTAATAACATCTTAAAAATTAAATACAAAGTTTTTTTGAATAATTTAAATTTACTTTATTTTCAAAAAATTATTATTATTATAAAAATATTAAAGCTAAAAATTATCATGAAAGTTTTTAAGCTAATTAATTATTATACAAACATAATAAAAAATTTAAAATAATATTTGATTTAAATCAATAAATGAAAATAATAATATCTATATCTATATTTTAATTCTAAATTTGTTAAAAGCTACATTTAATAGCTTTCAACAATTTAAATATTTTTGGTTTTTTATTTGTAGCTTTTCAATCAAATAAAAGAATTGATTCTAAATGTAAAAGAATTTACTCATTATTTTTTACTTCAGATTATTAGTAAACTGAGAAATTTAGCTAATAAATTTTACTTTTTTACAATTGAGCTTTTTAATAATCTATTTTTATAGTATTTTTGAAAGTTATCATTCAAAATTTAATAAATTAAACTAGCTTTAAACTCAACAAACAATTTCTTTTAAAAACGAGTAATGTTTTCGTTAAAAAGAATAATAAATAATTACTTTAAAATGTATTCTCTCTTTAAATTTATAAATATTATGTATGCTTAATGAATATAAAACTTTAAAAATTTTATTAAGTCATTATTATTAATTTTTATTTATTTATAAACTTATAATATATTCCTTTAAGCAAATCAAATTTATTTTTTGTATCAGTATGAGCATCAAATACTTTTTGATAGTTGAATCTTTCTTTTTTTTAGATTGATTTTTTGTTTTTTTGACTAATAAAACCAATATGTTATCTTTGATCAGAAAGGAGAATAGTTAGTTATTTTTATTAAAACCATTTTCATTTTGCTGAAATCATAAAAAATTTGAGAAAGAATTTTAATATTTTATTTCAAAGTAATCTTTAAAAATATGACTTTAGTAAAAGATCAATTATAGATTTACAAGTAAACAAAAATTTTTAATTTTTCAGATATTTGCTAAATAAGATCTAAATTTATCACAGTAGTAATAATTTATGATAAAATATTTTATATTAAACATGTGATATTGGTAGAATATTTTCACTACTTTTAGTATTACAAAATTATTATTATAAAATATCCCTTTGCAAAGTAATAAATTTTGACAGTAAAATAAATGAATTAATGAATGAATGATTGAATAAATAAATTGAATTAATATTTTATAAATTTTTATTAAAAAAGTAACTCTTTATTTTTTATTGGTTTAAAAAGAAATTATTAAAATGAATGAAAGCCTGAAAGAGTAGAATAATAATAGTTAGTAAAATATTTAGGAATAAAATGAATTGAGAAACTCGATTAGTAGCATTAAGAACTCAGATGCAAATGTTGTAACTTCAAAGAGTTAAATAAAGGATTAAGATCCTGCTAAAAGTGGATTGATTGAAGATTATTCTTAAGATATATAAATTTCTTAAATGATGAGTAGTAAAAATATAGTAAATAAGCAAATAGATTTTATTAAAAATGACATGGGTATTGGGAGGAAGCTCTCTGCATTAAGTGAAGAAGGTTCTATGTAAGGCACTCCTTAGTCAAGGAATAAAAAAAAGCAGAGAGACTAGGAATTTGATTTAAAATTTAAAAGATTAGGATTTGGATCTATTGAATACAAAGAATAAGATTTGCAAAGGTCAGTGAAGTAGAAATAAAATGTTGATGGATATGTTATTGATTTGCAGGATCATTTGGATCATTCTATGATGGATATGAGAGGTTTTCTTGATCGGCGCTACTACCTTTTGGTTAACTACTTATAAAAAGTCCGCGAAAAGTTATAGGTTTATTTTGAAGAGCTGAAAAATATGGAAAGCAAAATTAACAGAGACCAACAAATTTAAGTAATGATGTAGCAACTAGCAAATTATTAAACATTTTCAGAGAACTTAAAACGCGATATAGAAATAATGAAAGTGAATATCAAGAAAGAAGAGGAATAGGCTTTAGGTTTATATTAAATATATAAATATCGCAAAGATTAATTATCATCAAAAAACAGAGAAAACTTAAATTATTCTAAATAGATTATTGAACTATAAAATATGTTAGATGATTATTAAAAGCAGAGAGAGATGGCACAAAAGAGCCAAACTTTTAAAATAAACATCCTTTCTCAAAATGATTTTCAAAATAATACTCAGCTAGACAATACTCATTTAGACATTACTTAAAAGTTTAATGCCAGTGTTAGCTAGCCTAGCTTAAATGAATCAATTTAAAGCATACCAAATAAGAATAATTAAAACGCATAATACCTAAATATCCCATCAAACCATAAAACTAAAGCATAAACATCAAGAATTTCTCCAAATGTTTAAAGTAAAAGAAACTCTAGTTCTACTTAAAAGTATGCTATTTAAAATGACCCTTTGGCTAAAATAGAGGCTTATTGTGGAACATTAAAAATGGTTAAGAGAAATCACTCTGTAAGCATGAAAACTCTGCAAAATTCACAACTAAACAACATATAAAATTTAAGCTAAATTTCTCATTAGTAAGTGCAAGAAAACTATAATGACTCATCCATAATTAGCAAAAAGCTAAATAATAACAATCATTCTAAAAGCTATATTACACTCAATCCAAACGCATCTAAAAGAATACTTTCTCAATCAATACAATTACAGCAAGGGTAAATAAACAAATTATTTTTTTTTTTTAATTAAATCAAAATTTTTAAATATATAGATTGCAGAAGAACAACAACTACTCCTTTCTTAACCCTCAAGATTTTCAGAATACAGAAATGGCTGAACTTTAGTAGATTAATAAGTAAATAGAAAAATACCGAGTGAAAAACTTGAACATTAAAAATAAATTAATTTAAAATTGCAATAATTTCTTTGAATTATACTCACTATTTGAAGATTGCCTTGAACTGGAAAGAAAAAATTTGGAGAAATCTCAAAGAAAAGTATTGAAAGATTAGGGATTACAAGGGTCTTTACTATTTGAAATGTAGAAAGCAGAATTATTTTTAACAGAATTGGATCTAAAATAAAAAATATAAAAAATAAAATTTAAGCCTAAACTGTAAGATAGAGAAATGAGATATATAGTTCACGACACTCTAAAATCTATGCTAGATAATAAGCTTCAAAAACATAAAAAAGAATACTAAAAAGATGACTTTTAATTAGACTGGTATTCCTTTAAAGATACTACTCCTGTGTAAGTAATAGGTTTAATGTCTTTAAAGCCCCAAGTTTTCGAAGAATCAAAATCTGAATTTGAAAAGAAAGCACGTTTAATTAAGGATAAAATTTAAAAAAATAAAATACTATCAAGTATTCTAGATAATAAAGCTTAACAAAATTTAATTTGATTTAGAATTAAAAATTATTTAAAAAACATATTAAAAAAAAATTTAAAGAGTAAGATTAATTAATAAACATTTGTGTATTTTTTATTAAATTAAATAGAATATAACAACCTTTAATTCTCAATAATATCACTCCTTTATAATTGAATCCTTTAAGATTCATTCTTATATATTAGTTACTAAATCAACCAACTATTATATATCTTTTTTTTTAGATGAATTTTACTTGAATATATATAAAATCGTTTGTATAACGAAATAATTATAAAAATAATAAAAAAATTAATATAATTTTAGGATCAGATCTCAATATATAAATTATTGAATTTAAAAAATAAAGTGTGCAAGTAGATATTTTGATTTATTTTCATATACATACTTCTAATTTAATCTTAAAAGCAATCAAATAAAAAAACATATGCATTACCATATTTGCCACGTAATAAAGTGAAAGTTTTAAAAAATATTATATTGAAAAGTTTTTATAATTTTTACGATAATAATAAAAAAAACTCTTTAACTTACCTTAATTTTTCTTTGAAAATGAATTTATTATAGTTTTAATTTTCTTTTGCTTTAAAAATAAAAAAAATATTAATTAACTTTTTAATAATAATCAATATATTATTGGTGGTCATTAAAAGAAAGAATTTATTAAAGATTAAAAAGCTCAAATCTCCAATATAAATCTAAAATTATCATAAATAAATAAAAATAGCAAGCTAATCTCAAGCTCATCTTACATTTAACCAATATCATCACAGGTATTGTTAATTCTATCCTTATTTATATTACATTTTAATTATAAATATTAATAGTTTTTTATGAAATCTTCACTCAGAGCATTAATAATACTATATTCTATCTTATAGGTTATTTCAGCTTAGTAAACAATACAAAGTTCTAAACTATATTCATGCATACAAAATATAAAAACTCCTTGCTCAGGAACTGATACAGTCTGCTAAGTCGATTATGGAAGTTTTGGCTAATGTTACGTTGCTTGTGCGAGTACGACAACATCATTACCATCTTATGAGGATTGTATACAAATTTGTATTAAAAACTGTCCAAATCCTTTAGTGTAATCTTTTGGAAGCTCAATTTTAAATTGCTATTCAACCAACAATTCGTATATTGCTTAAGTATCAATCATAATGTTAGTTTTGTTAATGTTAATATTTTGAAAATTCATAAAATCTTTATTATAATTGCAATACTTTATGGAGTATTCTTAATAATTTTAAAATGTTATTAAATATGCCAGTAGATAAAAAATTTGTTAATAAAATTAATTCTTTAAAATAAATATTTGTGCTCTTATGAATTTGATAAAATGTTTTAATTGTAGCTTTTATAAAATATGTCTTTCAATTATTTTATTGCTCTTTTAAATGATTATTTTAAAGTAAAAGAAAGTAGAGGTATAATTAATTACATAAATTACCTAATCAACAAAGAATAATATAAAAATAAGTCTTTTTTATTAACCTTAAAAGTCTTTAATTAAGGCTTGGTTATCTATCTACATGTGGGCCATTTGCTTTTAACTTAATTTTAAAAAAATGGGTAATTCTTCACTATCTAGGTTTGTACCTTTTTTGAGGTTTTATTGTATAATTAAAAATTAAATTAATTTATATTTCAAATATGGAAATGATAATTATATATGAATTTTAATTTTATGATTTTATTTTGACTATCAAATAATATTTAAAATTAATTGATTATAAATTTTTTGATTCTAAATAAATATTCTAAATATTTTACTTCACTATCTTAATGAAAATATACTAAAAAATGAATATTTGATTACTTATCAAAACAATAATTTCATATTAAAATTGATAGCAAATCACATTTGCACCATTAAGTAAATATTTAACTATTAAGTTGTTTCTATTTATTGTATTTAATAATTTTGTTACAAAAAGTAAAAAAAAAAATAAGTTATAATAGATTTTTTTTAATTCTCCACTAATATATCAGAGATTTAATTCATGAAAAAACTAAATATTTTATTTTATTTCTAAATGATAGAGTTTGTAGTAAAAAAATTTCATTTTTTAGCATACCTTAAAATGTAAGTCAATACTTTTTTTACCATCTAATAGGTAATCTTTGTTACAATCTATTATATGCCTCCAATTAATTTATTTGTAAGATCAATTTTTCCAACCAAGTAATGTTTTTTGAGTTGAAAATTTGAAAATGAAAAACTCCAACCCATAAGTCAGGAAAATTATGAAAATAAAATTATATTTCTGTTGATTTACTCTAGAATTATCTAAAAATATATGAAACAATAAGATTTAATTGTTCACATAGCATTAATCGGATTTATAAAAGAAGTTGTTATGATTTACATTTTCTGTTTAAACTCTAATAGATAATTTCTTTTATGTTTAATGCAAAAAAAAAACACTTACAAAATGTTTTAAGCTTTAAATATTCAACTTAAATTAATTTGAAATAATTTTATAATAAATATTTTTATATTTCATCTTAATACTATCATTTAAAAATTATTAGTTATACGGATAACAATATATAATAATAGCGAGTCAGTTTGAATATAATATCTAAAAAAGACAAAACAATAAATCTCCTTGAAGCTAATCTGGAGTTTTATTAATAAAAACTGCAAATCAATAATATATAGATAACATCGTAATCTATTTTTGTTTTTCATACATATTTTTAACTCAGCCTCAACAAATAAGTAAATAAAATATGAGAGTAAAAAAAGCAGATAGTTTCAGCTATTTTTAAATTAGGTACATAAACATTTCTACTTTTATTGAAGCATAATTAATTTTATTTCTTAATGTGAGTTTTTAATTGTATTAAATGATTTTTTTCTATCTTTTTTTTAAAGGATAGTTGATTGCCCATTTAAGAATAAATTAATTTGACAAATAACAATAATAAATTATATTAAAAAAGAATTTAAATCTAATCAATTAAAATAAAAACAATCATCAATGAAAAATATTAGCTTCATTTTAGTATTATTACTTATTTTAGGCTTTACCTTCGCATAAGATAAAACTAAATCAACTTGTGATGCTTAATTACAATAATAATGCGATAAGTTAGCTAATGATGCTCCCAAATTAAAAGATTGCCAAAATGTATAAAAATGTGTAAATCTAGCTTCAAATAATAAATAATATAATTTCTAAACCTCACTTGAAAATACTTGTTCACCAAGTAGCTCAAATAGTAATTATTTTATTTTATACTACAATCAATATTTAAGCTGTACCTGGACTAACAAATCCTAAATGCTAATATTATCAATAATTCTATCATTATTACCACTTATCTTATGAAGATTATGATTTGGATATTTGTATATTCTGATAATTATATGTTCGCATTCGGTTTAAATTTGCATAGAAAAAAAAATTATTTTAATTGATTTTACTCAAGATATTTAAAATAGAGATTATTTTAGTTTTATATTTGGTTAATTATATAATTTTAAAGTTATTTTACATTTTTTGATTGTCATAAGCAAATACTAAAATATCTTATGTTATTTTATCGCTAATATTTAATTCTTAAAACAATTAAAATTTTTTCCAACTAAGACTATTTATTTATTAATATTTCCATTCATATTTTATAAATGTTTATAAATGAAGTTACTATTGTTACAATTTAAAATATTTCTATACTTATCATTATCATTATTGTTAAAGATTAATTTTAGAAAAATTAGATTTATGAATAAGAATTTAAATTTATTAACATTTATATTATTTGCTCAGAAATGCTATTAATACAGAACTAATATTATATCTATTTCAATATTTTTTATTATTAAAAACAGCAAAAAAATAAAATTATTTTGCTCACAAAATTACTTTTTAATAAATAAATCAAAAAATAAATTATCTGTAAAATTTATATAATACATTAAATTTTTAAAAATCCTCTTTGCAAAAAAAAATAAATATTGTAATTAATTTAATAATATTTAGTTTTTTGATATAAAAATTTTAATTTTTTAATCAATTTAGTTAAATTATTTTATGATTGATATTTTATGTATTTAATTATTAAATAATTTTCCAAATTTTATATTTTAGTAATTAATAAATAAAATTATTTATGAAATTTAAATTAAATTATTTTTGAGTTTTTTAAATTATATTTGAATAATTTATAAGATAATATAAAAATTATGTTTGGATTATATTTTGATTGCTTTTTTAATAAAATAATTGTTATTATTGAAAATAAATTAATAAATAATAAAATATTAACAATTATTTATTATCTTAAAAATAATCTTTTTAATTATCATAAATGAAAAACTGAAATATTTGAATTTAATTTTAGAAAATTTGATAACATTTTAAATTTATTATTCACTATTCAAAGATTTAGCTTCTTTTTTTATTAATAAAAATAAATAGTAAAGCAAATCTAAGAAGTATGAACAAATAAAAAAATGTAAATATGTATATTAATGAGCTAAAACTATCTATAAGTATAATGATGTCTATGTCTTTTTCAATGAATTGCTATCTAATCCTTTTTATTAGTATCAAAATAAAAGGTGTTGATAGGACTCTTTAGGGTTTGGGTAAAATTATATTTTTAACAAAAACTTTACTATTCTACCTAAAAAATGATAATTACTCTCAAAATTTAAATTTGTTGTGTAAATTTAAGGACAATATAATATACCTTTAGATTGATTTGAAAACAAAATGTGTAATTAAATTAATTATATTGTGTATAAAAGTATGACCTTATGAAATTATAATTTTCTCTTTGAAGTCAATTAATTAATAATTTATACAACAAATGATTGGGTAAAAGGCTTTAAAAATAAAAAATTATCTATAAGGTTATTATATTGTATTTAAAGTATGGAAATGGTTAGCAAAAGATTACCATACTTTTATTTGGTCATAAAGCTGAAAGAAAAGATTAAGGTGGTAATTAGCTAGCCTTTTACTTAGCTTACAGTAATTAAATTTTATAAGTCTTTTTTAGAACTAATTGTGATGTTTTTATACACCTAATTGCTAATATTGAATCAATTTGAGATGGATCTTATACAGCAAAGAATTACAAACAACCTGTAAATCTTGAAGTTAATGAATATTAATATAAAAATACCTCTATTTTTAAAGAATCGAAAATTCAATTCAAATATATACTATTTTTAACGTAATCGATTATTAAAATATTGCGTATGAAGTGACATAAAATTAACATTGATTATGAATTTAATTTAATCTAAAATTGATGTAAATTAAATTGCCTATAATTTGAGTGGAAAAAAGTTGAGCAAAAAGCAAATATAGCCAACAAATTATTCTAAAATAGGTAACGTAATAAAAAATTATAATTTTTTTGTGTTTTATGATAGTTGTTCTCTTTTTGATAAGATGAATTAGATAAACAAATATTTGATGCTTTTTATAACAATAAATTAAAAAGTTAGGTACTTTTAAAAAATTGTTTTCAAAGTAGTATGAATACTTTTATGAATGGAACTCCTAAAAGTAAAGGAATTTAGAAACTAATTTAGCCTATCTTTAATAATTATTTAATCTAATAAATTTTACATAGTTTTCGAATTCACTAAAAAATTTACCACAGAAATTTTCTGAAATTTAAGTGTGATGTCTTAGTCGTAAATTAAAACAATAGAAAGATAGTTAGCTATATTAATAATATAAATCTCTTTATATTTTTTAGCTTACTAAAATTTGTTGGATATATCTAATCAAAAATATATGAAAACAAATTATTTGTAACACCTATATTAATGTAAATAATTACATATTTTTCCACATGCAAATCAGTAAAAAATCTGTTTCTTGATTATCAAGCTCTACTTAATTTAAATCTATAAATCCTTTTATTTTTTTCTAGCTTTTTTTCTTATTTTTTACTATTAAAAGATTTTTATTTGTATTTACTTAAAAATGGTTTTAAACATTTAATTTATGAAATTGTAAAAAATTATGATGAAATTCATTCCATGAGGTGAAGCAATTGAGCTAAGCATTCACTTAATAAGCAGCATATGGAAAGTCATTCATAAAATAAAATCTAATTATCAGAATTATCAATGCAAAATACTCAACTATTTGTTATAATATTGTATGATTTTTAATAACTTTTCTCATAAAAGTAATACGTAAGGAGTGACATGCGATTAATACTTAATTTTTTGTTTTGTTGTGTCTTAATTTGGAGTAATACATCACTAAGCACTTTTTATGAAATTATCTAGTTAAGAAGTTAATAATAATCCATTCGTTCACCATAAAAAAGAATTACAAAATTATAAATTTTGTAATCTCTGGTTTAAATATTTGTAAGAGCAGTCTATAAAGATTAATTAATTATTAAAAATATTAAAAAAAAACAATTCAATAAATTACAATATTTAGTCAAAAATGAAGATTGCCACATTATTCATCATCGCTTTTGTAGCTTTAGCTTCTGCTGATACTACTCAACCCGATACCACTGGATTAAATCTTAATTTAATATAATGCGTTTAAAAATTAACTCTTCCTTTTTCAGCCATAGATGCTCCTGCTGCTTAACTTTACTAAGATTTTATGACTAATTTCTAATCCTGCTAAGCTTTGACTTGGGATGCATAATACACTTGTATTAAATCATAAATTAAGGAAATCCCTCTTAGCAAATATGCCACCGCTGCTACAGCTACTAATTCTCAAAATATATAAAATCTTTAAAATTATGGTACTTCAATTCTTAATTGCATGACCAACAATATCTGAGTTAATTTTGCTTTCACTCTAATGGCTAATTTAGCTTTAGCTTTATGAAACATCTTAAAATAAAAATATTTTTACACTATAATGTATTTTTGTGTTAATATAAACATATCAACTCTACATAAGTATTACTATTTTAGCATAGTTTATCCTAAATAACTTCAATATTCATTTTAATTTGCTATAAAATTGAGTTTAAATAATATCAAAATATATTTTATACTGAAAATTCTTTGCGTTTATTATCAAAAAAAGCAAATAAGAATGAAAAATAAGTATACTTATATTAAGTAAGAAATTTTAATCCAAATAGATTTAAATATTTCAACTTTAAATCTATTATTATTTCTTTATCAAAAATTTTGACTTTTTCTTATTCGATTTTGATAACGAATATTAGATATGACTTTTTGAGTATTACTAAATGGTAAAGCTCGCCACAAAATTAAGATTGCGAATTATTTGGTTGTTTGCATCACTTTTATTATTAAATTAATTGAAGTAAATCAGATTTTTTATACTTTCAATTTTTAATATTAATTAAAATTGTAAGCTAAAAAAAACATAAATTAAAAGTACTTTTTGAAATAAAAAATAAACAAATACATAGAAGAAAGGGTATTTCAAATATTTATCCATCATATCATAAATTTTCTATTTGTGCAAAAATTAGAAAAAGATTGATAACTTAGATAATATTTGTTCATAATTTTAAATTATGAATCCTGCAAAGTTTTTTTATTCATAAATTTATCAATTTTTTACAATATCCTAGACTATTTCAAAATCAAGCATATTTGTTGTATAAAAATTAAACAAATATCTTTTTAGACTTAATTTCTTTCTCCTTTGAGGTACTATTAAAAACCTTAAATATTTCGATTAAGTTCTTATTTTGGCTATTAATAAATATTTCTAATAATCCAATAATTATTATTTATGATTAAGTGCTTTTTAGTTGTTCTCTAAAAATAGAAAATCAAAGAACCCAAAAAATTATTTTATTTAAACGATTCTATTTTTATTAAAAGCATAAATGAAATAGTAAAATGATATTTAATAATGTAATTTATATTTTAATTTTAATTTATTAAGAATATATTCTAAATTTATTATTCTTTTGATAGAATTTATAATGTAAAAACTCCAAAAATTTATAAAATAATATAAAATTGTTGAATTTGTTAGAGTTTTGATTTATGTATATACTTTTTTTTAAATAATTTTTTTATTTTGAGTAAAACAGATTAATCCAAAATAATATAATTTAAAGATTAAAAACTCTTGTTCCCTTCAATTAGTTAAAACTATAAACATTCAGACTTTACATACTTTTTAATGAGGTATTTATAGCAAAATAAGTAATATATGATAATATCAAATAATTCATAGAAATTATTTTTAAAATTTAGCAGTAATAGAATAAATACTGTCTTTCTTTTAGCATTTCAATAAAATTATGCTATTAATTTGTTTGGAAAAACATAATTTGAGCATTAAATCGTTTGTAAAGAATTATTTTATTTAAATGTGTAAAACTTCTATTAATTTAAAAAATAATTTTTATTCCTTTAATAAGCAAGCAATAAAGTTTAATTTATTTTTTATTTGTCAATGTTCAATCCTATTAAAATTAATTAAAAAACACCGATAAGAAATAAATGCTTTTATAAAATAATCAGGATAAATCAAATTTAGCTATTTTATTTATTTAATTTATAACAATATAAATTTAAGAAAATGCAAAAGCAATTTCACAATTTTTAATAAATACTGAAAAATTTACTTTATTTAATAAATTGAAGAATAAAAAATAAGATAATTATTTGTTTATATCCATTTTATTCCTTCTTTAGTATAAACATTTTATTTAAATTATTTTAATTCTTTAAATTTAGTATAAAATATTGTGTAAATAATGATAACTCTACTTGTGTGTAATCATAAAATATAAGCACTTATTTATTCTAAGATTTACGATTAGAATTGTAATATTTTAAAATTATTAGAATTTTATTCTATATTTTAAATATTGATATAATGTGTTCAGAACAATCATATTATTTTGTAGGAAAGTTTATTACTTAAGTAAATTAAGCAAATTGGAGATACAGTAATTATTTATTTTTACTTAATTGATCTATCATCAAAAACTATAATTCATACATTCTATATAAATAATAAATTATTAGCATAAAATAGTTCAATTTATTTCTTAAATTACAGTTCTTTTGTGCATCAACATTAAAGCTCTGAAACAAAATTTATAAAGGAGAGCTAATGGTAGCATTTATGAATCAAAAAATTGAAATACAGCTTGCTAAAGGCAAGTCTATAGAGTTTAGAATAGATGATGCAGACAATGTTACAGTTTTTTTTTTAAATTAAAGAACTTCAACAAAATCAGAAATTATTTGCACAAATAAACAACAAATAGTGAAGATTTTTAGACTAGGTCGATCAAGGAAAAACTTATTGAAAATGTATTTAAGTGAAAATTATTATACTTTTAGAATATAGCAGTCTCAATAAAATAATTATCTGAGAGGAGGCGGTAGCGGAAATACAAAAATTAATACTCAAAAGATTAATGAAAAGCTTTAAACACTTTCTAAAAATGAATTAGATTATGTAGAGTAAAATGACAACGATAACTTGATAGCTGACTATTAGGAAGTCTTATAGTTTTAGTAAATGGAGCTTCAGCAAGGGACATAGCAGCTTTAGGCAGAGATTTATAGAATGAAGTAGCTTAAAAAAGAGTAGAAGTAAGGAGAGTTAATACATTAGGAATAAAAAGTGAAAAAGTTGCAGCAAAGCAATGTCAGAAAGTATCAGTTAAAAATAGAAAAAATCTTGTTTTGTGACATCTATATCAAGCTCTTGACTGGAGATCGTTTGAATTTTGTTGGTAACAAGCTTTATTTTATAGATTTGTTTGAGAAGTACCTTGATTGTCTATTGAGACTTTCGGATTATGAAATTTATTCCAATAAAAAAGATATCTATAAGTAGATTGAAAAATTGAGAAAATTTGAGTCTATTTGCATTGATCTCTCAACAAAATACCCAGTTCAAGACATTTTATTCTATATTTCACTAATGATAAAGATTTAAGAGGTTAACTTGGAAATATATTATGAAAAATATGATGGACTTACAGAAGCGATTACCTTAACTTCGAATCTTTTAAAGCTAGGATACTATGGGTTTAAAATTAATATAGCTGAAGCAGCTTTAGAGTTAGTAACTATCATTAGCTTTGTTTATAAAAAGATGGATGCTTTTTCTTCTCAAGGGATATTTAATGCACTGCTCTACATAGAAATATTTAAAATTTAAAGCTTTACTAAAACGAAGAATAATTAAGAGTGTGAGAACATTTATGGATAGCACTTATCAAAATGTTTTGGACAGTGCTACTAAGGATTTGAATCTCATGAGATTCTTTTCTATATTTCATTAATCGTTAACTAAGAATGGAATTTAAAATATATCAAGGATCATAACGAGATGACTTTGATGTATGTGTTAAATAAGATTGATTATCTTTTAACACTCAATTTTTTATAAAATCATTAAAAATTTTTTTTGATTTAGTTTTAGTAAAATTGCCAAAACGAATAATTCAATTTGTCCAATAAATTAGTGATCAAATTTATAGAATATATTTGTGATTTATTTGATACTGAATTCAATGAAATCAAAATGTATATCACCGACAGCGAAGTCTGCAAGCTTAGGATAGTTTATATAATAACGAGTATTATGGTTAAATTCTTTAAGATATTTTCGGCTAAGAAGATAGATGACATGATGGAGATTGTTTACATAGAAGATTATACCAATATTCTTCTGCAGAATCTCTGGTAGCACATTTGCTATATCTTTATCACTACTAGAAGATTAGAATTACAAACAATATTTGAGTTTGCAGGTAATAATTTTTGCTGTTTTATGTCAGACTACTTAGAAAAATAGAAAAACATTGAAAAACTTTAATAGAAATTCAACGTTTCCTTTATAGGATTCGAATAAAAATGTGTTGAGAAGTTAATTAATCTCTGGGATAAATTTGTGTCTGAAAGAAAAGTAGAAGGATTGGAACTTAAAGATGACCTTTTGCACGATGTCTAAGATATGTACATCAATCAAAGATTTAAATATTTAAAGGGCAATAACATATTTTTAAAGGAGTAAAGCGAAGAGGAATAATTAGAAATATCGACACCTAATAATGAGACAAGGATAACAACTATGGATAAGATAAAAAATTTTTTTAAATCAAACAAATTATAAGATCAGTCAGGGATGACAACTATCAAACTGATCAGAGATAATTTTTTGAAGCAATCTGACTGTGTGGTATTGGTAATTCTTGCAGAAGGAGGTAGTGGGAAATCTATGCTGTTAAAAAAGATTCAAATTGATTTGACTCGTGATCCATCTCAACTTTATTTTCCTATTTTCATAAAATGCAATTAATTAAATTAAAAATATCCAACAATTGAAGCAGTTCTTTCCTCAGACGAGTATTCTATAAGCAATTTCGACATAATTGCTATAAAAAAATCTTCAAAAAGATAGAAAGTTATTCTCTTAGACGGTTATGATGAATACACTGGGGAAAACTTTAATATATATAATGATTTGAATTTAAGTGAATGGAATAATACGAAGGTCATTTTAACTTCAAGGAAAGAAAAGTTAGATGAGCATAGTATTGTTTAATTTGTTTAAGTCAAAGAAAAAAATAATAACCCTGAAGAATCTTTTTGTATATTAGATTTATTGCCTTTTAATGATGATGATATTCAAACATATTGCTAAAATTATATTGATAAATATAGATAATCGCTCATGCCTACTCCTGATAAAGACACTTCAAAGCATTTTTTCAATAAAACGAAAAAGCCCTAAAAAGACTAAATTACTGATTAGGGCACGAAAGAGTTAGAGGATCATTTAGCTAATGTCCAAGAAGCTCTCTTCAATATTTTAGATTAAGGAAATATATATAACATAGTGAAACTACCAATAAATCTCTACCTACTTACAAGGGTTATACACGAAATTGACTAAGACTAAATAAATCAAATAAAGTATTTTGATTAGGTTTCTCTATATTAGTTATTTTTTAAGCAGTACTTTAAGAGAGAGGCCTAAAATATGGTTGAAATACTGATGAATACTAATACCTATTAGAAAACAGAACTTATTTCTATATAAAATCTTATTTTAGATCAGTATTTTGATTACTTCTAAAGTGTAGCAATGAAAATGTTCTTACAAAAAGGCTAAGTCACTTAATTTTTAGTTGTCAATTAGAAAGATATACCTGTAGTTATATCGGAAGAGCTTAAAAATAGCCTCAAAGAGGATGAATATGAATAGATTTTAATCAACAGAATTCAGAGCTATATAAATAATCAGATAATTAACATTTTAATTAATCAAGGGAGCAGGATCGGCTCATCTAACTCTTAAAAATAAATTAATTAACAGCTAGAGTTTAAGCACAAATCAATTTATGAATACTTTGTAGCTAGAGCGATGATTAATGATTTCATTAATTATGAAAAAAAAGGTATTAGACTTAGCTCATTAAGTGAAGAAGAATTATAAAAATTTAATATCAATCAAAGACTTATAATGATTAATATTTAGAATTAGTCTGAGCCTGAAATACTAGTTAAACTTAGCCATATTTTAAACTCAATGATATCAGAAAATATAAACAAATATACTTACAAGCATCAGCGTCAAGCAATAGGATTCTATTTAGAATATATTTTTATGACTAGGTTTTACTCTTGCTTAAATATTGGTTCTTCTAATTTGCTTTCTGCACTATTTTAGAATAACTTTTCTTTCGATAATTTAGATTTATCTGATTGTAAATTTCCTTATGCTTACTTATTTTAATCCAAAAAAAGCACAGTTAATTTTAGAAATTGTAACTTAAAGTATGCATTAATAATAGATAGCTCAATAAACACAAAAAATGCCAAAATAAGAAAAACCATAGGCAATATTTCTGATTCTCAATATTACAAATTTAATCGTATGGAGGTTGAAGATTTTGAGTTTTCTGTTGACTGTAGCTATTTTGCATTTTATAATTAACAACAATTACAAATATGGAAATACTCAAAGAGATTTAGCTTAATTTAATTGTTTGATGGTAATTATTATCAAAAAAAAGAAAAATATAAAATTTAATCAGGGTTCACTCAGTGCAATAAGTATTACATCACAAAGAAAGGCGATATTTTTAGCATAAAAGATAAAAAATTTATCCTTTTGAATGCGTAGGATGGTGATTACAGCTCTTAAGATATAGAAAAGAAAGGTAAATAAAGCAAAATTTATGTAGATAACATAAGTATCTTAAGCTTCGGAAACCCTTATTTGCTGACAATCAATTCAAAAGGATATAAAATTAACATTTGGGATATCAGATAGAAATTCTAAATATACAAAGTGTAGGAATGGCCTCAGTAGTTTGAATCAGCAGTTTTTAGTTCTTAGTGCAACTTTGTTGCAATAACATAAAAAGATAACAGTACTTACTTGTTGGATGGACAAAATTTCATTCAAATAAAAGAGTTCTTGCGCTCTAAGTTTGTTCAATTTAGCTTTAACGAGAAATTCTTTATACTCTACTAAAAGAATTATAAAAATGATGAGAGATATCTTTCTCTCTTTGATATTCAGGGTAATCTGATCAAAAAATTTGTTGTAACTTATTTATTTAAATGGTATCCCAAATTCAGCTTTGATAGCAAATTTTTGCAATTAAAAATATTTAATAGATGGGGATAAAAAGAACAAGATCTTTTCCTTGATATTCAGAATGATTTTAAATGTGTAGGATCATATGATTACATCAAATCAATAGAATTCTTCAGAGATAATAAAATAATAATTAAAAAAGGTGATTTATTTATTGTTGATAATTTAAAAAGTAACATCCCACTTCTGATTTAGAATAGAGTTTCTAATATTCTCAAAGCAATATTTAGCAATCAGCTAAAGTATTTTGTCACTCTTTCAAATAATAATTATTAAATTTATGAAATTACTTATGGATTTAAATACATCAAAGAGGTTGAAGTGAAAGAGTAAATTTTAGAATAAGCTCTTTTTAGTTAGGATGATAAGTACTTTGCTACTGCATTACAAACTAAAGATCAAACAAATATTTGCAAGGTCTGGGATGTCGGAAAGTACTTTTAGTGCAAAGCCACCATTCCTTGTAATCAAATTATAGACATTAAATTCAATAGCAACTTGCAACAACTCATCATATGCGAACAGGCTTCAATTAATATTTATTCTATTCGTTCAAACTTTAAATTATATTATGCAGTTGATATGAATGCCTTGTAAATGGACATATGTATGAAAAATAATTACCTAGTCACCTTGCATGAGTAAGAAATAAAGTGTTGGGATTTAAATGATAGATTTAAAAATGTGATAAAAAAGTAAATTTCATCAAAAACTAGATGCTTTAAGATCAGTCAGGACTTTAAATACTTATTCACAGTAGAGTAAGAAAGTTATCTTAATTAAGATAAATACAAAATATAGGTTTTTGACTTTTCTAATAACTTGTAAATGATTGAGTCTATTTAAGAGAATTCGATGTTTTTGTTTACATTTGATGCTCATTTAAATCGGTTAATGTATGAAAAAGATTATTACATGTGCGTCTGGGAAATGATCGACAATAAACTGCAGCATATAATTACATATCCAGATTCAAATTACAGTAATCTAAATAACAAAGACTTAGAAGATGGACTAACAATTGTGCAGCAGTATTACTTTAGCTAAGACACAAAATATCTATGCGAAATTAACATTAACAAAATCAATATTCTAAATTTTAATTTAGATTTCCATATTACTAACTTACCAATAATAACAGATAGTATTACTTCTTTAGCATTTAGCAAAGATTGTAAATATTTGATAACTTGCACTTCAGAATATAAATATTCTATTTGGAGTTTATAGAAGAATTTTAAGCTGTTGACTGAAATAAAATTAGATTCCAGAGAGACAGAAGTGCAGTTTTCTCAAAATAATAGATATATTGCACTTTATGGAAAATAGAAGTGTATAATTTTAGACTTAAATAATCATTTTGAAAAGATTAAAGAAATATCGTTTGATAGTGATTGTATAATCACTGCTTTATTCAGTCATTAAGATCATTATTTAATAACAGGCACTCAAAACGGGCAGCTAAATATTTTTGATATTTCTAAAGAATTCGAATCTATTTATCAATAATAGTTTTATAAATAAGTGAAATCTATAGCTGTACATAATTAAAATAATCTATTTGCAGCAGCTACTTCTAGTGGGCTGGTAGGAGTTTATTCTTTTGAAACAAAAATTTTAATGAGAGTGCTTATCTCAGAAGATAATTTAAGCTAAATAGCTATAAGCCCAAACGGGTAGTATTTGATAGCAGTTTGTGCTAAAAATATTTATTTATGGGATTTATTTTAAAATTTTGATAAAATTGAATTAGAATTTTAATGTAAACCAAAAATTGCTACTTTTACAGATAAATACTTAATCCTGGTAGATCACAAAAAAGGTCTTGTAATCTTAGATCCATATTAAAATTTTAAATAAGTTTCAGCGTGTAAAGTGCATGAGAAAGAAATAACCTGCATAGACATAACTAAAGATTATAAATATCTAGCCCTGGGATTCAAAACAAGTATGTGCAAGGTTTGGGATTTTTAAAAATATATAGAAAGAGATAATATTTTATATTAAATCTGATATAATAAAGCTCTATAAAAATTAATGCAATAAAATATTTATTCTTAATATATAAATAGTATTCAAAAAATATATATAATAATTAATTTAAGACTGTTAAAAAATGTTAATTAAAATTCTTAAATTTTATTGAATACGTAATTTTAATAACATTTACCATAATGCTAAATGTGAAATGGGTGTAAAGAGTATTAGATTCTTAAATACATTAATAAATTTTTTAATAATAAATCAGCAATATTAAAAATTTTTTAAGTATAAACTGTATTCAAGTAAAATTAAATTTATTTTTTAAGTTTTAAAACATATATTTTTAAAAATAAAAAAAATAAATAAGAATAAAATATTTTTGAATTCAGTAGGTATCAACAATTTCAAGATATTTTAAAAATATCATAAAATTGTAAACAAATTAATAAAAAATATAAATTTGATTGCATCTCCTATCAACTTTAAAAAATTCAAATATTAATAAAAACTAAGAATCAACCTATTTTTATTCAAAAGAAAATTTGTTTAACTGTTTTATAAAATTTCTATAAATTAAATGAAAAATATATTTAAGTAATTTAATTAGGCGATAAAAATGGAATATTTAAGATACTCAGCAAGGCATAAATAAAATAGATTTACATGTTTTAATTTAATTATTAACAATTTTATATAATTTATAAAAATGAAATTAATTTGTATGATTAGAGCTTTTTGTTGAGATTATCTTAAAATAGTGCAGGTAGATTATTTTGAAGTTTTTATTTGATTATTTATTATTAATGGTATTTCCTTTTATCAGTTTGTTGCTATAACGAGCTAGAGAAGAGTTATTTTTATACTTTTATGACTAAGATTAATCTTTTTATTAATAATTATTACTAAAATATTTTAAAATATAAATTCATGCTTTTCATAGGTCGTCGACATCGATAGTCTTTTCTTCTCCACTATTGGTTTTTAGTTTCTTTCTCTTTTTAAGAGCTAACATATTAAAGTTTTGATGGTTAGTATAGATTTTAGCAACTGTATTGCCCAAAGCATCGGTGAATTTATTTTTATCCTAATTTTATAGAAAAAGAAAGTAAGTAAAATATTTATTGCTAGTTAACTTATTTAAAAATATGTACTTGTTTCTTCTTGACTACTTTAGGTTGTTTGCAGGCAACTTTCATGGTTTCGTCAGAAGCCCATTATTCTCTTCTAACTGTAAGGTCAGCAGAGGGTCCTATTTCAGTTAATTATATTGCTGATGCATTACTGCTTGATTACAAATCTTCCTTATTAACTTCGCTTTTATTGATATTTATAGAATAAGTTCTCATCAAAATATTTTTTTCATTAGCAGTGAAAACTATTGTATATCTCATACCAGTCATAATATCTATTTCAGCTACATTGACATTTTCAACAAAGAAATCTATAAAGTAAATAAAAAAATATTTATTAGTAAAGGTTTTCATTCATTTTGAAATTTTGCTCCAAGTTCAACCTTAAAAAAATTCTAAGTTTTTATAAATTTGAATTATTTTGTTTAATTACCATTTAAAAGGTTCTTAATTTTCATAAAGGTAGGTTCAGAATCGAAAAGAGGACCTTAGAAAACTAAAACGGGACGAGCTTAAGAAGGAATATCGATAATACTAGTGAAGCTAGATTGAGATTTCATATTGCTAACACCAAATTCTACCATATCAAGAAGATGTCCATCAAATAATCTGCCAAGAATGAGATTATCGGGTCTCTTTTTATTGTGAGAGCTATAATATAATAAATTTTGAATCACTACTTGCAAAAAACATAGTAAAACAATAAATACCCAAAAACGAAGAGACTGCAATCTTGCTTGACACAGTAATTTTCAATAGGTTAAACATTTTCAAAAGGTAAAACATCATGTCTATTAGAAAAATTGACAGAATTGATTTTTTTCAAAGTGTACTATTTTAATATTTTAAAAAAGGTTCATATTTGCTATTATAAGATAGATAATAAAGCTATTTTTTTCATAGCAAAATTTAAGATTCAAAAGCAAACAAAGATATTTATTTAATTACGATGTCCTTCATTATCTTTGAAACATCTTCTGAAGTTTTTTTTCCTTTAATGAAAATGGTCTTTTTGCTGCCTTCTTCAAGTTAAGGTTCTCTCTTCTTTAAGAGTCTACGACCTCTAGCAGTTTTAGGAGTACGAATTTCCTTATCAATTTTGGCTAAATTCTATTCTTTATCAACAATTTCCATTTTTAGTAACTATCAATCAAATTATATATATGTATTGCTTGTTTCTTTAATTTAGTTTTTTTATAAAATAAGCTTAATATATTTTATCAATCAGATAGATTCAATAGATCTATATCTTATTACTTCACTATTTTTATTAATTATATTCACTCCTCTTTGATTTGGTTTTTATTTTTTTGATATTTATTAAATTTGACCAGTCTCTATTAATCTTCCATTAAATACCCATCTTTTTGCTACTACTACTTAATAAAAGTAGGACAATCCTTCTTTTACCTAAATTTCATTATTTTATTTTCTGTTCAAAATCCTACTTTCTACTTATAAATTTATGCAAGAAATAATTTAAGCATTAACTCAAAAATAATAAATATTTTATAATTTTAATCTCTTTAAAAATATTTTTTTAACAATTTAAGATATTAAATTATTACCATAAAATTGAATAAACTAAAGCTTTAAACATGTCAAATATTTTATATTAGCATAGAAATTTAAAAACATTGTAAAATTAAAATAATTAATATCAATAAATAAGAATAAAGCTAAAAGTAAAATTTTAATTAAAATTATTTAATAAAATTTAAAGCTAAATCGATTTATTGAGAAGCAAATAAGATTTTCTTGTTTTGTTTAATTACTAAAAAGATATAATATTACTTCCATAAAATTGAATAAACAAAAACTTTTAGTATTTTATATTAACATTGAAATTTAAAACATTATAAAAAAAATAATAAAAATTTTAATTAAAATTTTATTACAAAATTTAGATGTTTTATTGAAGCAAATAAGATTTTATTGTTTTACTATAACTAATTACTAAAAAAGACATTTAATTATTACAAATAACTAACGGACTGTTGATTTAAAAAGTTATGAATGTATTTTTACTAGAGTTTTATAAAATTAATATAAAGTAAAGACATATTTAATTAAAATATGGATGGGTTGTAGTTATTAAACATTATATTTACATTTGGGCTTTTATAAATAATTTATTTTTTATTATTTAAAATGGGCTTTTGTTATTGTTACTAATTATTTTTTCAATGTTTTTTATTTTTGAGTTCATTTTGATCTCTTGAAATATTTAAAGCTTTTTTGAAAAATTCATAGCAGAAAAAGTAAATTGAATTAGAAGGCAGATTCATAATTAGAGAAGGTTTAACGCCCTTATATAAGCTTAAAATACCTTCTTTTTAATACAACTTGTAGATTACATCTCTCACATTTTTATACTTAGGAGACTTTAAGTGTCCATCGCTAGTATGAATGTATTAATTCTACTATATTCTAGTTCTCAGAGTTTACAAAGGATATGTAGCTAAAATAGCACATAATTTACTAAAAAATCCCGCGAAAGCGGGTCGAATGTTGTATGTGTCATCTTATGCAATAGGTCTATTTTATATTTGTTATTTTTAAGATAAGTTTATTAATAAATAATATCGTTTTTAAAATTTAAAAACTCTTATCTCCTCTTTATTTTTACGTTTTCAGAAAATGAATTTAATGAATAAAATTTTACCGAGTGATTTACATGACTTTCTCAAATACAGACATTTGAATAGTACCATGGAAACACAATGGGAGTGAAACACTTAAACCTCTCCAGAAACCTAAAATACCATGCTCCTTGAAGATTGATTGTATAGCGCTATTGAGATTCTAATAACCCTAAATATAATTAATATAAATTAAATATTTATTTGTTTGTGTAAAAGAAAGTTTTTATAACTAGAAATATTCTGGTAAATCATTGGTTTTCTTATTTATTGTTAGTATTTATTAGAAAGTAAATAAATGTTATAGAACAAAAAATAAATACTTTCCACAAAAATTGTGCTAAAAAAATAGGGAGAGAATAATGATAAAAATTTGGTATAATTTTAGACAAGTAAAAAAGCTCATTATTTAATTTTTTCTATGCAATATACTATTTATTTTTAATAGTATGAAATCCCTCAAAATAATTAAATAGATTTCAAAGTCTTATTCAGCTTAAACTCCAAAAATTATCATCAAATAAGTCATTTATTTTGTAAAGGTACAGTAAAGATTCAGGATATCAATAGAATAAAATTAATTTACAGATATGTTCTATTTGGTGTTCAATAACATTCTTGTTTTCAATATCCACATAGGTGTTGTGATGAATGTGGCAATAACTCCACTTTGTGTAGAAGCGACAAAGATTTGAAATTCTTTGCTTTGATGATCTAAAACCTTTTCATAGAAATCTCTACTCTTTTCATACCTTTTAATTAGAATATGCAATTAAAATGTTTCCTCCAAATGGTTATAGAAATTCTTTACAAAGTGAAAAAGAGAACTCTTGAAACAGATTGTGCAAATAGAGTCCATCCAAAACCCTTGTACAATCCTCTCATACCTTCTTAATTGTATATAGTTGAAAAAGCATTTCTTATATTTTTGTACTAAGGAACTATGTTATTCCCACTTTTTATGCCATCGTGACCTGTGTTTTATTTTAAATAAAGGTTAAACAGTTACTTAAAAGTTATTTTAATATATTTGATGATTCATCATTAATTCTATTTTAATGATATGTAGCTATGTCCTCTTTATTTTTTTATGTTATTGCATTAAAGTAAAAAAATTATCTATTACTCTAAAATCTAGTCTTAATTAAGTCAAAAGGGTGTAGGATCTAAACGCAAAAGGTAGAACAAAATGCTGCAAATGAGTACTTAAAGCTTTCGATTTAACTTTTTGGTTTTTACTAATTTTTAACTGTAGCTTACATATTATATTTTATGTCAACTTGGGCTTGGCTTTTTTATGAGATGAATTGATTTAATTGAATATTTTTTATGACTTAATATTTATATATGTTTGATAGAGAGTATTCTTAATCTTTCTCCTTAATGAATAGAAATTTTACTATGTTATATGTTGATTTTTGTTTGTAATTTTGTGAATATATTAAATAATATTTGTTTAATTCACAGATTTTACTCGAAAGAACTTTGATATCTTAACTTAATATTGCCTCCCTATAGTCTAAAATGCTGTCACATTTTCAGATAATTAGTTCAGCTCTTACGCAAATTTTCTCCATCTCCTTTTTCTAAATTTTTTTATAAACCTACATTCATCAGAACCTTGACTATTATAAGAACAGTTTAAATCATTTATTCTATTAAATTTACAACTTGTACTATTTTGAAAAAATGAATGGATTTTAGAAGATTAAATTATTTACCTCTATTATAATTACTCTTAGTAAACTAGAGTGTAAAATAAGCTAAATAAGCTAAATCAAACCAAAAATTTAATTTCGCTGTAAATTTATCTTTTATTCAGCTTAGATTATCGAAATTTTAATTAGATTTCACAATAATATTTTTTTATAATTAAATTTTAATATTTTAGAAAAGAATTAAATATTTTAAAAATATTTATTTATTTATTTAATTAGCCATATAATTTAATTAATTATTTTTTTTCATTAAATTGATAAGTAATTTTTATGACCACATAATTAATTAAAAAACAAGTCTATTTACATTTATTAAGTTATTTTTATTTTTCAATTAAGACATATCAATCAGTTCAGAATTTTCATTTTATTTTAGGTTAAAAGAAACTAATCAAACAAAACTAATTTTATATTCAACAATTGATCCTCATTCTCTACATATATGATTATTTTAATCTTTCGTGTCTTATATTTAGTAATAAATTAAAAAAAATATTATAAAATCTTTAGAATAGAGAAACAAATTTTTTGTAAATTATCAAAAAAAAGCTTTAAATGAGAATAAAATAAAAAATAATCATATAAAATACTATGTGAAAAATATTTTTAAAGTTAAAATTTTAACTATTTTAAAAATCATATTTCATATTTATTTATAAGGAAAAGACTTCTTAGCTATTTTATAAAAATATTAGGAGTTTTTGCACAGATGGATGAACAAAAATATAGTTTTAAGCAATCTTAAGAAAATCAAGAATAAAGTGTTGAGTGTAATTTAATATTCCTTTCAATTATTTTATCAACAACTATAGTCTTATCATTAATTAAATCTTAAGAGTATCTATCATATTATAAATTTCTTTTAAATTTTTGTTCTCCATAAAGATTTAAATAAAAGTTCATCTTAAAAAACAAAATGAAGCACACTAAAATAATTTTTGGAAATTTTCAGAAAAAATAAACCCGAATTTATTTTAATTTAATTGAGAATAGAAGACCATTTAGAATAAGAAAAGTTAGCTTATTGGTAAGGTTTTATTAAATTTCAAACACATTTATATAATATATACTTTAAATCTTTTAATTAGTGATAATATTAAAATTAATATCCTATATTTTTATAGAATATTATTAAACTAATAATCTAATTTATTTAATCAAATTTCTATGTTATGCAATTACTATCTTAAATTTTTTATGGCTTAATTAAAATTTTGATAATCCTGAGATTAACACACTTGGTCTTACATTTTAGCCTATATTCATATAAATTTTAGTTAAAATAAAAATTTTTTATTATTGAGGAAATTCTTACTCTTTTAGTTAATGTTTGTATAGGTATTTGGTCTATATTCTTGTTTATATTTTTGTTTTCTACATGACAAAATGGGTTTTCCTTTTAGGCTTCAAGTTCTTCTTTTGCACGACGAGCTAATATTTATCTTTTTAAGAATTTGTCAACTCCCTTTAATCCAATTCCATTCTGATTTGGGTATATAGACATATTTACTAAATGAGATTGCTTACTATTTTTCTAAATATAAATAAAATAAGTTAAGAAATAAACTAATTTAATAATAATTTTACAATTTATGGCTAGAAAGTGCACTCTTCTAAATCTTTATCCTTATCAGCTTCTTTTATGGAGTCTAATTTCAATTTCTTTTATTCGTTCCACAAGTTAGTCCTTTCAAATATATTCAATGAAGACTATGTTTATGCGCTGTAAATAGACTTTTTTGTGAAAGATTAAGGTCTAAAAGTGCATTAAGACTGATTTTCTTTAAGGATATCGCTGTCCCTCTTTTTTTACATCAGCTCTTATCTCTTTTTCTCACCCAATTCGTACAACATTTAACACCTTTCGTTTTGTATTTATTACTTTGATTATTGTTGACTGCCACTTTATTTTATATATGAACTGCTTCTCTCTGCTTGATTTTTTAGAAAATCAGGTAAATGAGAGATAGAAGGACTTTTGCTTCTTGTTTGTTTGTTGAAATTGTAGTTTTCCTGATTTTAATATGGTTGAAGAGGTAGCTTTTTGGTATTTTCACTCTTTTTTACAACAAACATATCAAAGTTATTATGCCTAAATTAATCAGTTGACTCAAACCCATGATCTGATTCTTCTTTATAATAATTATCTTAAGCATAATTCTATTTGAAAGATGCTTAGTTGTATTGATTGCCAATTTGCTATTCATATTAATTTTCATAATAATTATTGCTTTCTATTTAGTCATATACCATGTCCTCCTCCTCTTCTTAATCTATTTATGTATTAAATATTATACTAACTTTCAAGTGTAAAAATAAGCTATTTTACTTGAGTTAAACTTGTTGGAAAATGACATTTTGCTTATTAAAGGTATCTATTATCTCTTTGTTTTATATTTTTAGTTCAGCAACTTCAATAAAAAAAATAATTTTCAGTTTTTGTTTTAAAAGCAATATTTAGCCTAAATAGAAATTGGTGTAGGTTGCTAGTAAATATTAGTTAAATTTAAGAAAAATTTTTATTAGTTTTTAATAAAGGTTCGTTTATACAATTAACTTGTATGGATTATTTCCTTTTTTATCAGAAAATATTAATAAATATCTAAGGGATATATTAAATAATAAACACTCTTTATATTTTGTAGTTAGAGTCGTTTATAACGAATTCTTAAAATTAAAAATAAATTTTATATGGCCCAAATATTGTTCGCATGTTAATTTATCAGGATTTGTTTCCATAATACATTATTTATTATGAAATTCATGTAATTAAATATATTCAATTCAATTTAATAGATATAAATTTATTTTATTAATTTTTAAAACAAATATTAGTTCCTATACTAAATTAAGTTTTCTTTAGAAAAATAAAATTATTTTTTATAATTTTGTTTCAATAAATAAACTTAAATAAATATGATTGCTTCATAATACGTAGACACATTATTTTAATTATTAAATTTAAAATGTTTCCAAAAAATACTTTTTTTCATCAAAGTGTAAAAATAGAATTTAGATAATAAAATTTATTATTTTATCTAAAACTACTTATATTAAATCATAAAAAAGAATAATTACATAAACAATCATTTAATAAACAATTAAATTAATATAAATTAAGGTATCACTAATTGCCTAATTCTTCTTTGTTTTTGAGCTTACAAGTGATATTTAAATATGAATTTATTAACTAAGCTACTTTTGAATAGTTATTAAAGAATAAGAGTTAATTAGTAGTTTTTAAGTTTAGTTTATCAAAAAAACTAAATAAATATGACTAGTTTAGCTATTACTTGTTAACAAAAGTTTTAAATAAATAAACTAAATATAAATATAAAACAAATTTTAAGATCATAAAAAATAATTATTTTAATTACAAATAATTAATTAATAAAAAAAATATGTTTAAAAAATTATTTAAAACTATTTAAAAAAAATAAATTATTTCATGATCAAGTAACATCTAAAGGAACAAAAAGTAAAATATTGCTAATTGCCTATTTATTTTATGATTAAGCTTTACAATTTCAAAAAAGAAGAAATTGATTTTTTTAATTTTATATCTAAATATCAATTTAATGAGAATTCAATTTATATCCACAAATGTATAATGAATAAATTTTTTTAAAGTAATATTTCAGTTTTTTTTCAGTTTGAATTTTGAAAAAAATTTAAAAATAAATAGATAATTAAAATAAACTTATAAATACATAAAATAAATCACATTATTCATTAAATTAAAAAATATTTTACTATCCACAAAATATGATTTTTAAGTAAATAAATCAATCTTTCACCCTATCAATCAAAATATCATGATCTTTTTTTACCACAACTACTGCAATATTTGAAGCTATAAAAAAGTTAGCTACCACATTAAGTGCAAAAGCAATTTATTTACTAATTTTAGACCATCGATAAAGATTATTATTCTTATATGACAGATTTGTTCTTTTCTTTTTACTCGTAGCTTGTTTTGAATATTTTTCCATATGAAGAGTTCTATTTTATTAATGTTTACAACTAACTAGATGAAGATCTATTTGTTTAAAATTTTGTTTGTTTATTTATTTATTTTGCTTTAAAAAATAAGAAAATTAATATTTTAGTTTGGTTTACTTTTTTAAAGGACGAGCTGGTTTATTTAAAATATTTTTACAAATAGGTATGTGGCGAGGAGCTGCATTTTTAGAAAAGATTCTTTCACAGTAAGGACATGTAACCTATGAATAGTTTTTGCTCCTGTTAATCACATTTTCATAGTTTAAACCTTCCTAGTTTTCTCTTATTTCTTTTTAATAATTTTGTTAATTAGAAAGTAGGGAATATAATTTATTTATTTTACCTTAGAGTTAACTTTACTTGTTAGAAATTTTCTTATCTTGAATAGATGGAAGCTATGTAGCAGAAGATGATTGATTTAATACTTTAATTTAAGAATCAATTTACTCCAAATGATCACATCCAAACAGTGAAACATCGTAGATTTAGTTACAAACTGATTTATTTCTATGGAGTTCTATACTTTCTACCTTATTCAAAGCCTTTAAACTTTAATTTTAAAGATTGTTTTTTTCCAAATCGTAATAGTGAGAGTCCCTAATAGACGAATCAAAAAAAGAAAGCTTTCTGTCTATGTGTTTGAATTTTTTCTTTGTAATAATTTGTGTATTTTTTTAGCCTTTTTCAAGCAGATTTTTATTTAAACTTTAAGGATTTATTTAAAATATTTCTATCTCTTTAATTTGCGAAATAGATTTATCAAAAGAGTCATTTATCTAAAATAATTTATCTTTTATATTGATCCTTTCACTGTTTTAATATGATGAGGATTAATTTTTGATTTCGACATCTTTTTCAATAGATTCTTTTCTTATTTTGAGCTTATTTGAACTTCTTTCATTTTGCTTTTTCCCTTCATTTTCTTTTTCTTACTACTTTTTAGGGGGTTTAGGGCGATTAAATATATTCTTGCAATTTGGTATATGCTACTCTGCAACTTCTATTATTAATTAAGTCAATTTTAATTTTTTAGATTATATTTTATATTAATTTTTACATGGTTTGAATTTCCTCAAACAATATTGGCACATGACATATTACTAATATATGAAATCTGAAGACTAAAAGTTTATTCAACAATAAGTATATTATTTTTAGCATAAAAATAATAAAATTACATTCATTTAAGTGGGCTTAATACTTAAAAGTAAGCTCTAATGTTCCATTTTCCACTTAGGAAGAGCGGCTAGGTTGGTAGATACTTATTCGTCTGATTGCATGAATTTCAACTCAATTTAGTTATTAACGGATGATTTCTATTACTATAAATTTTTGTTAGAATAATTGCATATTTTGTTTATCAACTAATTATTTGAAATTGATGAGTTTTTTAGTTTTTTTAAATAGTATAATTGTTTTACAAACCAAATTTCTTGAAAAAAACAATTATTTGAATTTTTACACTAATATATTTAATTGTATGTACACACATCTATTTAAAATTTCATCAAAAAATTATTTTCTAAAGTTAATTTTTAATTACTTCTACACTTCCTGCAGTAGTAGGTGTTGCAGTGAATCTCGAGCTTAAAACTTCTCTATAACCAATTTTCTTCTTCTTCCCTTACTTTATAGATTTTGACATTAAATTTTGACACTGACATTTAAAGTAATAAAAATTGCATCTATAAAAATAACTGATCGAAGTTATAAATGTCCAGTTAAACAGAAACAGTTTATACCTTCCTTGTTATTTATATGGATGAAATAAATAAAAAAATATTTATTCAAAGTTACGCTTGAGCCTTATCCATTTTATTCATTTGAGTTGCTTAGAATATTGTTTATTTTCAACATATTTAGAGGCTTAAGAGGATTCTGTGGTTTACAAGATTTTTAATGAAGATTGAGACGCCCTTAAAAAAATTATCTATTGCAATTATTACAAGTTTCATATGCTTAGAAATTTTAGTTAGTCTCTAACAGTACCTTAGAAGGAAATGTAGAATTTTAACTTGAAGGTTGTTAATTGATGTTTTAAGCAAGTTAAAGCTAATCATCAATCATGCTATTATGTTATTGTGCAAATGTGAACACACTGTTATTTAACTCCGCATCTGCCTTCTCTTAATCATCTAGTAAGGAGTCTAACATGTATATTAAATAAAACGAATTTAAAATCAGCTTGAAGAAAATGATTTATTTTTATAGCAGCAAGTTGCTAAATAGAAAAATAGCTTTTTTTTGGCTTAGAAAAAACAAGTAGGATTAATTATTAAGTCTCCTCTTTATAAAAAGCAAATTTAAGGTAACAACTAATGCAACAGATTAATATGTAGGAAATAAAAATAATATTTGTAAACAAAAAATTTTATTTTTAGAATACCAAAATTCAAATCGTGTCTTTCTTTTTATTCAAACTATTGAAATTCTGAGACAAAATTCAACTATCCTTCTCCATTCATTTACTTTTTAGTTGATAGTTAATATGACTATCTCAAATTTGGTTTAACTTAATTCAAATTTTTTTGAGTAATTAGTAAATAAAAAGTAATTTATTTATTATTTCATCATAATTTGTTGACAAATAACAAATAAATAAAAAATAATCTTCTTTCCCAATTATAAAATAACTCTTTGTTCTTTAATAAATTCGTAAACATCAGCTCAACAATTCTAGCAATTAATTTGCTTTACTTTTAAAAACTTAGAGAGTGAAATTAAATAAAAAATTCTTTTATTTTCTGATATGTGTGGTAAAATGAATGCATATTTGCATTTTATTTAGATTAACATAAATCTCATTTTTTTAAAAACAAATAAAAAGTATAACATTTGCAAATAAATTAATCATAAATTAAATATAAATAAAAAATTTAAATTAATATCATCATAAAATTTATTACTTTTTTAAATTAATATAATCATATTAACATCTAACGAATGTTTATTTGTTTGATCATATTTTTAACTATTTAAGTGTTTATGGGTACTTTAATAAAAGGTACTAAGTTAATTATTTATTTAATAATTCTAAAACATATCAAATAGTTAATTATTAAATACAAATTCATATTTTTATATTTTAAAAAATTTTTTAGATTTTTTAATATTCAGTATGAATCTTTTAAAGTATTTTTTCAAAATAAAAAAAAAAAGTAAGCATACCTACATTTATCAATCTTAAGAAATGATTATGAAATTTTATTAGATAGTTTTTATAATTATTTAAATTTATGATATCAACTCATTTTAAAATAATTCTTAGATATTACTAATTTATTTAATCACTTTGTATTTTATTTTAACTCTTTTTTGATTATAGCCACTCATAAAAGCTAATTTTGCTCTAAAGGTTAGTTTTTCCAACTAATTTTGTTACCTCCATTAAAATGTGAGGAATTGAGATAAGAAAATTTTGCAATTTTATTAAATACTTAAGAATTTCGCATAATTAAGATTTGCTCAAAGCAATAAATATAATTAATTTTTTTGATTTTTTCCTTTTTTAAATATTCTATTAAGTATAAAAATTAGTTAATTAAAACAAAATTCAATTAACAATTTACGAATGAAAATTATCTGTTTCAAGTACATACATACATTCATTCATAAAAATAACTAAAAGAAAATTTGATTTATGATTAAATGTGTGGACATTATCTGTTTTAAGTACATACTCGCAGAAAAACATATATAAATTCATAAAATTTGTACTTAAAATATTTAAAATAAAAATATTTCAACTTGATTTAGCTGATAGAATCAGAAATTAAAATCTGGTTTACTTTTAACAATAAATTTTGTTCTTCATTAAACGCTTTATTACTGTATTTATTATATTCCAGCAACTCTTAATGTTTTTTTGCTGCTGCTACTATAATTTTAATTTTAACTAAATTATGTTTGCATATAAGAATCTTGTTGTTCTTAATTCACTATTTAAGAGTGTTAATTGACACTTTAATTATTTTTTTCTTAACTTTTAATATCGTGCTGCTAAGATTTAGAGCGATAGTTATTATTATTACTATTATTGTTATTGTTAGAATTGTAAAATGGAACAATTTCATCCAGAACAGCTAACTTAGCTTTTATAGATTTTATATATATTTCTGATATGAATTCTCTGTCTATTTCTTCGTTAGAAGAAACTTTGAGCAGTTTTTACTGCTTGTTAGCAATCTGTTCCATTTTTTAAGTTTCAAATCTAACATCTTCTACTCTTTCATGAACACTCTTACTTTTGTTATTCAATTTTTATGTTAAATTTTAATCATGTAATTTAATTAAATCATAGTATATTTCTGAGGTACTTTTGGAATCATTTATTTTTTCACTTTAGTTCTTCGAATACTGTCTATGATTATTAAAGCTTTAGTTACTAATTATAACACTGTTTAACCTCTCTTTAGCTGAATATATCTTTTTAGGGGGGTTTTTATTTTTCATATCTGGATAGAATTCTCTATTGTAATTTTTTTAATTGCTTTAATTATTTAGAAAATTTTAAACAGAGTATTAATTTTAAAATATATTTTTGCCAACTAAATTTTCATTTTTTAAATCTTGCTTAATAAAATTTATATTCTGGTTTTATTTATTGCAGTTTAAGCTTTCTTTTTTCTTCTTCTCTTAATCATAAGAGATCAAAATTTAATCTGCAGTATACTACCTTTAGATAATTTTGTTTCCTCTAAACCTATTACTGAGATGGTATAGATTGTGCTAAGAATTCGATATTTTGTTGAGTGCTTAATTTTCTGAGACTTTTTAATTTTAAGATCCTTAATTAAAATCAGTATTTATGCTATTTTCGTTAAAATTGTTGATAATTTTTTAATGTTCCTTGGTTTATGATTAACTGGAGAATTTTTTGTTTTTCTATTCAGACTTACTTATTTTTTCATCTTTGATTTCTATTAAATTTCCTTCTATTTCAGTTTAATTAGGGGTATTTCCTTGATAATATTTGCTTTAACTTAAAAAATGACCTTCGATAGTATCGTTTTCCCTATTTTCATAATAGTCATCACTATTTTAATTTTATTTAATTTAGTTTTTATTTTAGCCATCTTCCCTTATTTGTTTGCCGAATTAATGTCTTCTTTCTTCTCTTAACTTTCTCATAATCTATCTTTCTTCTTCCTTTTTGTAGGATTCATTCTTTTCCTATTCACAAATCTCCCAAAGTTTAGATTAGTATTTAGGTTTTTCATAATGCCAATCTAACTATTAACTTTTTTCTTTAATAATAAATAATTAATTAAAGTCACATTCGATTTTAAAATCGATGGATGATAAGTATTCTTGAAAATGAAAAATCATTTAGAGAAAATTATTTTTTAATAATCTTCTAACTTCAAAAAGTCTTAATTAAAGTTCAAAAATTTATATTTTGGCCATAGCGAAAACTTGATAAACTAAACTCAAAATAAATATATTTAATTTTATAAATATTCATGCAAATTTTATCTTTTAATTCATATGATAAATTATTTTCTCAAATAAAAATATTATCACAACAATTTCTTTCTTTACTTTCTTAAAAGATTTACAAATAAAAATTCAAAGATAAAATGGCTACTGATGTGATCTTAATAAATTTTAAATTTATAATTACTTTGCTTGGAGTTTAATCTCTCATTTTATTACTGATTTAATTCTTTTTAGTGTTTGATTATATCTTCTAGCTTATAGTTTTACTTTTTGGCTTTTTCTATTTCAAGGATCTTCTTATTTTCTTCTATTTCTTTCTACTGGTTTTGCTAAAATTTTTCTTATAATTCTACATACAATGGTTTCTGTCTATGTTCAAATAATATTGGAGATTTTTCTCTGCTTGAGGATTTGTTTGCTTCAAGACTTTCTCTGTACTACTTACTCTTTTTCATTCTTTCTTAAATAACAATTGCTCTTTACTAAATAGCTTATTCTCTTTTTTTATTTTGTTCCTCAAGTTCCTCAATTTCCTGCTTTTTTAGTTGTTCTTACTATTCTAAGAATTACTTTTCTCTTTTCATTTAAAGCTATTTTCTTTCTTTTATTTTCTACATTATAAATTTTTTATGACTCTCATCATCATAAAAGCTTTTTGTAAATATCTATTTTTTTCCTGAATTTGATCTCTAATTACTCCTGTCATAATCTAGACTTCTTTTTTAATTTACAAGATCTTCTTCTTCACCATTACCATTACTTTTCCTCTCTATTATCTAGCCAGATAATCTGCTGCTCTGTTTTCTAATGATAAATTAGTTTTTTGAGTGCTATTTATATAAAACAAACAATTATTTCTATCTAAATATTTTGATTCTTTTTAACTCTAAATATTTATATTATCTCATCTAATTAATTTACTTTCTGCATATCATCTGGACTAGTACTTTGATAATAATTTCCATCCATCTTTTTATTTAAAAAAATACAAATTTTTCACTGATTTAATAAATAAATAAATATATTCACCCTGAAATACTAATGATGAGTCTTTTTATAAGAGCTTTAATCTTATTGATTCTATTCCTAAGATAGAGAGGATTAATTGATTGCTGCACTTAGGCTTTGATTTTATTTAATCATATTTATTTGTTTTGTTAATTTTTCATTTTATGCATTCCTTTATTATGATTTGCATTTTTTCTAGTCTGTCTTAACAGGTGTTATAAACCTTGAACTGGGCTATTTAATTTATTCTGCAGGAGAGCTTTCATTATTTTTTTCTTGCATTGGAGTTAAGATTTATTGATTGCTATTCTAATTACTGATGAAATCAAAGTCATTTTGCATTTAATATTAATTTGCATTATCCTTTTAATCATATGTAATAGGTGAAATCAATCTAGTTTGTTTAAAATCCTTTTATTCCAGACTCTACACTCCAATATACTATTCATATTACTTTACTTCTAAAGAAGGACGAGTTTTAGCAATATCAAACTACTTATTATGATCTTAATTAGTGTTATTAACATTATTATTCTATTAAATTTCTTAGATATATCTATTAGATTCATTTTTCTTTTAATAACTTATAGGACTTGTTAAAATGATCTTTTATTAACTCTTATTCTTTTAATCTTTCTTTGTAAATTCATTTTAACTATCCAAAAGGCTTTTACTCTATATATCTCCTCCTAATTCAATTAAATATTAATTTTAGCTTTTTTGGCTGCTTAAGTTAGTAGATTAATTAGTGTTTTGATTTGCAGATTATATTACATTAACTCTCATTTCTTATTAGTTAATATCTTAATGAGTATTTTTTTAATGATTATCATCAGAAGAAATTTATTTTTTTTATTCAACGCTGGTTTCTAGGATTTGCTACGGATCATTCTCCTATTATTTTTCTACAGAACTATGCTGCTTTTTAGCTCTTTCTTATATTACTTTCAAAGAGTCCTCTAGAATAGACTTTGGTTTGTTATCTGACTATAATTTGAATATATTTGTAATGTTTTTATGCTGTTAAAAATAAAATGAATAATATAAAAATACTTTCTATAAAGGCGATTAACTCATGGATATATGAAAGTAAGTTATGTATTTACTTAATAGTAAAATTTAAATAGCTATTGCTGATTTCTGTAATGATAAAACAAAAACCTAAAAAGTAATACAAATAATATTAATATTAAAAAAAATATAATATTTGAGATATAGTATTGAAAATTTGGAAGTTAAGAATACTTAGCTTTTATCAATAATTTAATAATTACCACTAAATGCAAAAAAAGTGTTATTCTCTATAAAGTGTTATTCAATAAAAATAAATATAATAACCATTCATACTTAAATTAATATTTATTTTCAACTATGTTTAGTCTTAAGAGCCTAAAATTATTAAATTATAAAAACTCAGGCGAAAAAGAGCAAGCATAATCCTAAATTACACTAATTATTTCTTATTTATAACTTTTTTAAAATAATAAATGAAAATTATTTTCAATAAATTTCTGTATTTTATTCTTTTCTATTTTTAGTGTAATTAGAAGCAAAAAAGATAAACGTTAAAGAAAAGACTAACATTAATTGAAAATAGATCATTTTATAAAATAACATAAATGTTAAATAATAAATAGAATTTAAAAAATTTTATTGAGTAAAAGCTGTTAATATAAAATGAAAATTTAAAAGTAGATTGATATCGTTTTTAAGGAATAATTTTATAAAACACAAAGCATATATTTATGAAACAAATACAACTTTAATAAAATTATGTTAGTTGTCATAATCTTTTTTTTGCTTCTTTGATGATAAATATTTACTGACTGTATTAAATCTTAATTTGAATAATTCTAAATCAAATTATGTAATTTTTTTATTAGACAAAACTATGATTTAAATGATTTATTATTAAATAAAACAAACAATAATTTAAACAATTTATTTAGATTTAACTAATAGGACCATCAAAGAAAATAAGATATATTAAATAACCATTTTATTGAATAATAAATTATAAGACATACTGATGGATGGATAGATAAAGAGATTGACTAACATTTATTGCAATATGTGTGGAATAAATACAGTTTTAATAAATATTATAAATTTATTTTATTCTTTTTCAGTTTTTTTGATTTTATACATTTACTACAGCAGCTTAGTTAGAGTTTGTAGAGGAGTTGGAGGATGAAGATGATCCCGAATATGAAGAGTTTTAATAGTTTGATTATTTTAGAAATTTTTCAGTTACATATAATAAATCTAAAGGATGAAGTAAATCGCATTTTAAATTAAACTTTTAGAAATAATGAACGTTATTCATAATGTAAGCAGCTATTTCAACTAGATTTTTAAGAGTCTCTTCGCTTACTTTATTGATATCAAATTAATCTATATCCTATTTATTAATTAAATTAATTATTTTAAAATATTTTTTTTCCTTTTTTAATATTTAAGTTACATTTATCTATTTGAGCATTTTTTAGTATTTTTCAAATTATTCTTTCTAAAATTTAGCATCTGTAAATAGTTCGTCAGATTTAATATCTAAAAGAAGAGATTTTACTCTTTTAGCAATCAAGCAGTTGTCAGAGGGCTGCAAGTGAATGAAATCATCATAACTTTTAAAAATTTTCTAGAATGAATACTTTTCTATGTTTTTTTCTATTTCATAAGGATCATTATTGCTACTGCTATTTTGATTCGGAGAGGTAAATGATGATGAAAATTTGCTACCATTGTCTGTCGACTGATTTTATGTTAGTGCAGATTGCTCATTTTTTTGTTTATTTTCAAAATATTTACACAAACTAACTTTTTAAACTATGTTTTCCTCTTCTTCTAAGAATTCTAACTACTTTTCCACATCACTTTTATCTATATGTCCAGGAAGTAGTAAGTCTTAATCAAGTAAAGATTCATCCATCATTTATGGATTAATCGAAACTTGGCTGCCTAATTCTCTGGCTTGCTTCATCATATCTGGCTTAAGCATATCGATAGCCACTAAGTTATTTTCTTTCATTAATTTTTCCAGTAATGTAAACTGATCATTTCTAAATTCATCGTAGGATTTCTCATCTAGCTTGAATTCCTTGGATAAAATAGGCGAATCTTCTTCTAATTTATTTCTGATAATATATTCCTTTTTACCTTTTTCCAAAAGCTAATCATAGCTTACAAAGCCTAATTGTTTGAAATAAATATTTTAAAATAGTTAAATACAGTTTAAGTAGTATTTTTATATTTCAATGTTTTTTTAAATAATTTAAAGTTTAAAAATTATATGAATTATGTCTAGGATAAGCTAGAAAGTAGTAGTTTTGCTAATATCAACTTTGTTGATATTTATCTTTTCTTTTTTTATTATTTTACGCGCTAAAATCTTAACTATCTTCATCAGCTGATTTATAGACATAATTTTAATGAAATTTCAATATAAAAAAACACCGAAAATGTATTCCAATTATTATAATTACCTCTAATTTTGCTGTTTATCAATCTTTAAATAGTGGTTTCCTTGATATCTTTGATCTCAAATGCCTCGTTTCTTTTAAGTTATTCCTCCCATTTTAAATATTCTTCATGAGAACAATTTGAATTTCTCAACTAAGTCCATGTTTTTTTGAAAACGCTTTATTTATCTGCTAATTTCTTACTTCCTGCTGAAAGAATAGTTTTAATCATGGTCAATAGGTATTAGTCTTTTGATGTTTGCAATAAAATGTCCTAAAAGCACTATTTTATAAATTTTTATATTCATGTTTCTAGAATTTAAATTTACAAAGCAAACTATCAATCAATAATCTAAAATATGAAAAAGTTAAAATGATCTTTTTATCAATAAATTAAAAGTCATTTTTTATACTTGCTTAATGAAATATTTACTTTGTTTATATTCAGAGGAGCTACAGGAATTATAATAATATTTGATTGCTTGATTTCTTCGTTTTTAGTTTGAATTTGCTGTACTGGCTTCTACACTACTTCTATTTTCTTCTTTTTAATGGGAATAAAATCATCATCAGAATCTGTAGAATAAAGAGGTTTATATTTCCCTGCATTTTATTTTTTCTAATCGATTTTTGTTGCCTGTTACTAATTCTGAGAAGTTTATGATTGCAACTAAGGAACCTAACTATTTAACGAATTTAAAGACTAAGATTGCTATGAAAGTAGCTGTGATGACATTTAGCGGGGAGGTTATGTAATTGAGGTAGAGCTACTGCTTATCAATCGTGAAATTCCTTATTACAGTTTATCTTTCTCATTTGACTCTTCCAAATCTTTCTATGGCAATAATAAATTTAATTCTTATACGTGGTAATTAGAGATCAGTTCCAAAGAAAAGTTATAAAGCAGAAGATAAAATTTAAAACAACTTTCTAGATTAAGCAAGAAGAAGACTTCTTATGTATTAAAAATGCTTATCTCTCATAATACTAATCTCACTGCCTTTAAAAATTTTTAAAATAAACTTACTAGTTTTCTCAGTCTTTGAAGATTGCTATGCTTGTTGCTAAGTAGATTTTGTTCTTGCTTTTACTTTTTTATCTGTCGGATTCATACTCTAATTAATTTAATTTGTTTGTATTAATTTAAAGTGATTATAAAATCTCTCAACCTATCTGTAAAATTAATAATAATTTATTAATTAATGAATATCGCGTATTTAATTTTTCCGAAATAGAGATTTATCTATGTAAATCCGCCTGATATTTAAAAAATAAACATTTTCCAATTATTTTCTATCTAAAAATAAATTAATTTTTTCTTTAATAAAAATTAGTTAATAAAAACATAAAAAATATTTTATAAAACAAATTTATAATAACAAAATTCACCTTTATCTTAAACTATATAATATTATTTGTTTCAAGATTTATGAATTTATTAATTATTAAACAATATTTTAAATTTTAAATTAAATCTCATAGCATCCAATTTATAAAAATAACTTTTTTAAATTATAATTTTTAAAATTTTTTACATTTTTTGTTAAAATTTTAAATCTTAAATTAATTTAAAAAATCATAGATATTATTTATCAAAATTTTTATTTGTGCTCTTTCTTAGACAATTTAAAAAATTCAAAAATAAATATTGAGTTTTTGTGTAAGTAAATTAACACTTAATCTTACTTAATTCTAATTATAAAAAAATTCTAAAATTTAAAAAATAAATTAATAAAGATAATCAAGTTCGTTTGTTTAGATAAAAAACAACATTTTTTATGATACATTTTAGATAATAGTTTTTAACATAAAAAATATCATTTATTGTTGCAAATTTAATTCACTAGGAGCAGCTTTCATCATTTTTTTTGAACTTATTTATAATTTTTTTAACATGAACAGCTGGGCAGAGCATTTTCCCTGTTTCTTTCTTTTAAGATATTCATTAAAATAAATTTAATGTAAATTTAAATTGAAATAAATTACTAATATTTTTCCTGTTTTATCTTTGATTTCAGATTTAACTTCGATCCATTACACTATTTTTTATTTAAGTTGTAAAAAAATTGAGGTTTGTGATAAGATAAATATATTTTTTTAAAAAAATACATTAAGCTTTGACATATTCCTCTGTGTTTTTTTAAGGATTAGTAAATAACAATTTAGGAATTACTTTGAGCTTGTTATTACTTTGTTTTTCTTCATAGTCCTGTTTGTTAAAAAATTAGATAACAATTGCTATGTTGGTATTTTTAAAACAAATATACCTCTCTTAAACAATCATAAATTTCTTTCTTGAGTTCAAGAACGAGTCTGGTATCAGAATCAAGAGCTCCGTTTTTCATTATATTTTATAATAAGAAATTATTTACAGCTTCTTGCTTACTTTTTTCTTGCATATTTTGTACATCTTTTAGAAATTAAGGAGGAACATTCATATGAAATACAGGCTCTTCCACTTAGTTTTAGGATTGCAATTTGCCTTGATAAAATAAAAATTTTAAATCAAAATTTATAATTAAAAATTTTTTTGTAATAAAATAATACTAAAAATAACTTTTGACTTTCAATTTTAACAAACACATTACTTTTGGAAAGTTCTGGTTTTTTTCCATTTAATAATTTGAAAAAAGGTGAGAGACTAGCAGTGCCCTTTAATTACTAAATATTAATAATTAAAAAATAAATTTCAATGTGAAATTTGTGTATTATTTTTGTACCATTTAATCAGAAGAAATAGGAAAAGGGAACCCGTTAGAGCCTTGGGTTTTATTTGACTGTTTGTTTTTTTATTCGTTCTAAGTTTTAAAATTGCATTTTTGATAAGTAATTAAATAATTATTAGCTAATATGTTATACTAATTTGTTGTTAGCAGTTTTAAGCTGGTATTTTAGAAGTCGAATTTCCAGTTTGGGAATATTCTCAGCAAGTTTTGATAAATATTTATTAACCTATTGATGCATAAAAAATAACATTTAATTTTTGATAGTATTCGGATTAAAAAAACTTAATTCTAAATTACATAAATGTTTAATAAATAACATAAAATTGGTTACGCGCATCAAGATTAAAATATCACTTTCTTCAAGAAACCCACAAATATGTATTAAAATTTCATTATTTGTAAAAACTTTCTGTGAAGTTTAAGGATTGAGAATAATATTTTTAAGTTTATAGCGGTAAGGATTGATAATAGATTGTATGTTGAATTATTGGTATAAGCTAATGTCCATTTGTAAATTAAATGCTTTGTAATTTTTTCAATATATTATAATTAGCTATTTATATCTCTCCCAATCTTTTAGAGTTCGTTCAGTTTTTATTTGAGAAGTATACTAATATTATTTGATATTTCTATCAGAAAAAGCTTTTTAAATACTTGTATTGTTATCTCTTCTCTAAAAATCATTGGCTCTACACTCATTATTTTAAGCAATTATAAACACTAAATTTGTTAAATCTGTACAGTACCATATCAAAAAAAAGGATTATTTATTGTTGAATAGGTGTAAAATAAAAATCAATAGTCTTGTTTTCAACATTGTTTTTTGAAACAACATAAATACAGACATGTCAATTTAATTATTTTATTTTATTTTTAATATCCTAATATGTGACAGGTTAAAGAAATTGTTTTAAAACCAAATACCTAGTTAAAATTAATTTTTTTATTTAATAACATAACTTTCTTTAAATATCATAAACGCTGCAAATTTTACACTAAATTAAACCAGCACATTTTAAAAATTCACTAGTTTTTTTTCAACATTAGTTTTTGATAACAAAATTAACACAAACATATCTTATTATTTTAATTATTTATTTTACTTTGAATATCCTAAACAGATTTAAGTAATTGTTTTTGAACAAATATTTTGTTAAAAATAATTTTTATATTAAATAAAATAACTTTCTTTCTTTTCAACATTATTTTTTGAAAAAAACATAATATATACAAAAATATCATTTTAATTTATTTATTTTATTTAGGATATCCTAATATGTGACAGATTTAATTAATTTTTTTATAATAAATATTTATTTTTATTTCAATTTTAAATTAAATAACATAAATTTTTTTCTAGTAATGACATAAATATTACAAATTTTAAACTAAATTAAAATAAAATAAGCATATTTTATATAAACTTAAAAATCGTATTTGCCTTTTAAACATCACAATATTTCATTTAATCATTCATATAATTTTACAACTCAACTTTTTTTATGATAATATGTTGTTCAAAACTTTGATTTAAAATTTATATCTTTTATTATATATAATGTGAATGATTATTTATTAGTGAGATAAAATATGAAAAATAAAATAAACCATAAATGAAGAATGAGTGAGCAAGTAATAAAAACTGAAAAGGTGTAAACACAGATAAGGTATATGTGATATAGAAATACTTATAAATACAACTTAAAAGTAAATGAAGTATTTATATAATAAACATACTCACATGATAATGAGATTAATTAAATGTGTATTTAAAATAAAGCAGTTAGTGTGTTTGTTTGATTTATTGTTTGATGTGTTCAAATAACACAGCAATAATTTAAGAAAAACGGAGGCAAGAAATTATTAAATATTTCAACTATTTCAGAAAGTTAAGGTACCTTGTTCCTTTTCTCTCTTGAATTGTTCGAAGTAACCATAAACAATATTAACAGCTAATAAGATACCAGTACCTATTTTGTAAATAAATAAATAATTAGTTATTTCGTTATTTTTTTATTGAATTTTTTAAAGATTAAAAATTTTAAAATCTAAGTAAAATTTAGTTAGATTTTTATTGTTGTAAGATGGGCGTATAATTCGAAATCTCATTCAGAGAAAAGAATAAAAAACCATCTGAGATGCTTTATCCATTGACTTTCATCAAAATTATTAAAAATAAAAATTTTGGAATTTAGAGCCTAATGGAATCAATCTTTTTTGAGATTAGTCAGAATGGTAGAAGAAATTTATTATGAAATAATTGAGGATTTAATTAATTAATGAATTAATTACCAGAACCGATGACACCGATGAAATCAGCGACAACAGAGAGGGCACCAATACACAAACCACCGAAAGTGGCAGCAATAGGAATATATCTCTTTAAGTGGCTCTTAAGACCAGAGTCTCTAGATCCAACAAGACCCATACCTTGTTCCTTGAGTTGTTTAGCAACATCCTTGACTGAAGAACCAGAAACTTGGATCCAAGTCTTAGAGAAAAGAGCGCAAGTGGTGAGGATGAAGACAACGTAGAGGATGGTGTGGAGGGGATCAGAAATAACTTCAATCATACCGTGAGGAGGAGATAAGTAGTAGACAAGACCACCGACAGGAACCATGTGAGAACCACCAGCTTCAGAAAGACTCCATTTACCCAAAAGACCAACGATGAAGTTACCGTTGAAGTTTCTGTAAAGAACTTGAGAGAAGAAGTAAAGGTTAGAAATAAGAGCGGTTTAGAGGATGATGGGCATGTTAGAGGTGTAGAAGAGCTTGATAGGATAAGATTAGATGGCACCTCTGACTCTATCGTTCTTGAGGGCGATATCAACCTTGAAACCTTGGAAGTAGACAACAACAACAAAAATAAGAGCAGTTGAAATCAAACTAGCCAAGTTGGGGAGGTGAGATCTGTAGAAAGCGTTTTGTAAAGCAGAGAACTTGTTGTCAATGACAAATAAGCTGTGGAAAAGATTCAAGATAGCACCTTCGTATTATTCCTTTTCGAATCCAGGGATGGGGTAGGTAATGGGGGAGAAAGATTTCCAGATGATGGTTTCGCAAATGTTAATAGCGATGAAGACAGAGATGGCAGAGTTACCCAAACCGTGACCCTTAGAGAGTAAGTCATCTAAAAGGATAACAACAATACCAGCGAAAGTTAATTGGAGGACAATTAATAAGGCGTTACCGTAACCAACCTTTTCAATGTCACCGTACATACCAGACCAGACGTAAGCGACGGCTTCGAAGAAGGCGATAATCAAACCCAAAACTATTATTTTAAAATTTAATTATAAATAAAGATGTAATTAAGCATGAATTTTATGAGCGTTTTCAATTTTGTTGAAATTGTTAAATTATCATATATTTATTTATTTATTAGTTAGTTAGTTTAAAATTTTAACTAATAATTAATGAGCGAGTGAGTGAGTGAGTTGCTTATATTGGTAGATAAATGTATTCATTGACACTAAAAATGTTTGCGGATTATCAAAGTTGTTATTTTTGTTGATGAAATTATTGAATGCCAGAGTATGATGTTTATTTGAGTATTTGTTAAAGAAGTATCTTTTAAATTAATTAATCGATGGACTTTGATTAAAAATTATTTAATATCAAGTAATTTAATTATTAAATTATTTATTATTCTCTTTGAAATTTTTGTGCGCGTGTCTTATCAAATAAGATACTTAATTATATCTTCTTTTTTATCTAGTAAACTATCTTTTCAATTTTTGATTGTTGTTTCTTTGTTTGTCTTCTCTCTTAATACACTATCTGTTTGCCTGATTGCTGCTTTCATCCAAAACAAATTTTGACTTTCTCCTAAATATTATAAATAGCTGAAAGCTTTTTCTTTTCCTTATCTGTTAAGTAAGCTTCCTGCTTGCTATGCTAATGCTAAAAATTTTTGATTCTTGTATGGAGTTCTTTAAATATTTTCCTAAATCGCTGTTTGAAAAGTTGATTTATTTTTTCTTGGATACTTGCTATAAAACACCAAAATTGTGTATGTGTGTTTATCTTTTGTTCATTAATGGATTTAGAGCACAAACAGAAATACTATAGGGAGAGAAGAAGACATTTAAGTAATATTCTTAGTTGAATGTTAGGTAGAGTAGATAGGTAGATAGCAAGTTAATATTTTTGGATTGATAGGCTCATTAAGAAGAAATAAAATAGGATAAGTATTATGCTTAAAATGTATTACGCTTTTGGGAACCTTCGTAAAGGGATCTTTGGACGGGATCGTTTTGATCGATGTTAAGGATTTGAGCACCAACGAGTAATTACATAACCATACCAGCAGTGACTGTGGGGGAAATACCTAATTCCATGATAGTACCTCTGTTAGAAGCCAAGATAACTCTCAACCAGTAGAAAGGATCAGAACCAGCATTGCTGACAACACCAAATAAGGGAATTTGACTGGCAACTAAGTAGATCAAAATGACAATAGCAGTCCACATAGCTCTACTTCTGAAGGGGAGAATCTATTATTATTTACAAATAAGAATTAGTATTTAATTTTTATTATTTTGGAAATCTCGTTATTCTATTATGCTTTCTTCATATGCTAGAAGAGTTTGTAAATAATAGAATGAACGAGCTTTGATTCATCTTCTCTCATCTCTAATATCATTTAAGATAAACCTAGTCGTGACCTGCTTTTTCTTTATGTGCTTCATGTTCAGAAAAATTGCATCTTTTGATCAAGCATACTGCCTTTTTAGAACTTAATCGTCTGTTTTGATGCATGAATTAGATTCCAAATACAAAAATTTAGTATATTGTGTGAAGGTGAAGGGATATGAAAAAAAGCTGGCCTTTATAGGAGAGATGAGGAAGCATGCTTTTTAAAAAGAACTTGTGCATACCTTCTTGATAGGCTTTTCGACTTCAGGAATAAGATTGATAGCAGGAGCTAAAATTTCAAGAACTCTACTCATATTATGTTTAATTGTTTTTCTTTTTTTTATGAATTGTAATATTTTTATTTTTTTCTTTATATTTATTAAAAAAGATTTGCTATTGTTTTAAAATATGCGCTCAAAACAATGTACTCATAAAATGAATGCACGTTAACTTAAAAGAAAACACACGTGTTATGGGAGTGATTTTAATTGATTAGTCTAAATAAATGAAAAAATATGTGAAATCTTAAATGCACATTCATTTTGAATGAAAAAATAATGAGTTAATAAATAGAACAACTCATTTAATCATTCATTCATTCAAAAACAAATAAATACTTCGTTTTTATTAAAATGCATTCATTTTTATTAAGATATTTCTAACTATTTTAACACCCACATCATCAAATTTCAAACACTGAACTCTCCCACATCGATTAATTTTTTTATATAAACTATTAATTAGCTGATTCCCATAATTCTTTTAGTATCTTTCATAAAATATTAATTATATTTCTTCATCCACGAATTATTAGTGATTTACGACTATTAACTCAAATATCCAATTAAATCTTTCATTATAAATCCACATAAAAAACACTCCTCATAGTAACTATGTTCCATCTTCATTGTAGCAATTTTACTTTATAAAAATGGTAAAAATTATTACTAAATACATATATACACTTCTATAATACAGTAGTAATTAGGATTTGTTTGCATTTTAGTGGGTAAATAGCCATAAAATCCCTTAAAAACATTTTCTACCAAAGAAAAATGAATCAATAAATTATTATTAAGTTTTAAGATATATAGCTTCTAGTATATTGAAAAAATATAATTTTACAAGGCTGATATTATAATGGTAAAGTATATATTTTTAGTAGCATAGAGAGGCAAGTAAAAAAAAGGATCTAAACGTTTTTTCATAACTTTATCAAATTATTATCATCACAAGAAGTCATCAATCAAAAACACGTTTTTCAATTCATCATGATATATTTTTTCAGATTTAGTTATTGAATAAAGTATAATAGAAAAAAGGCAATAGTTGTAAAATATTAATTATTTTCAACCAAAAATAAATACAGTATTGAAAGGAGACTAGCAAAAAAAATAAATATACTTGGTCATTTAGTTTGTTTATAAAAATGTTTATTTTTAAAGAATAATTATGAATAAAATAGGAGTTAAGAAAAATTTATCATAAAAAAGCATTAAAAAAGAAATAGAATAATTTCAAAATTCTAGTAAAATATTTTTCAATTCACTTATAGGTATAATCTCTAATATTTTTAGAAAATGCATACAAAAGCTGAACAAGTTACTCACCATTTAAATTAATAAAATTACATTCTAAATAATTAAAATTAAGATGCAAAAATCCTTTTAATAGGTTCTACAACTTCTACAATAATATAACTTTAAAAATTTATATAAATAATTTTATTTATCTCAATTAAATAATTTTATTAGTTAGTTAGTTAATTATTACTCTTTTGGTAGTTTAAATAAAACTTAAAATAAAATTTAATTTACTAAATCTAGTCTTCTAATTAGAATATTAATTATCAATTGAGATGAATAAAAGATATTTTCTATTTTTAAAATTTTTAATAAAAGATTTGTTTTAGTATTATTAAATGTTTGAGTTCAATTTATTTTTAGATTAATAAATAACTTTAAATATTATCTTAAAAAATAATTTTATTTATAATGCAATAAATAAAATCAAAAAATTAAAAGTTGATTTCAATTATTTAAATAATATTTTTTTATTTCAATGAAATTTAAAAGTGATTGTTTATGGTAAAAGTTTAAAAATATATAAACTGAATACTTACCAGCATAATAATAATTTAATAAATATGGTTAAATAAACTAGTATTCTTAATAAATATTTAATTCTTATATATGTTATGTTCAATTCATCAAATTAAAAATTTTTTGATACAAAAATTTGAAGTTAAATAACTAGGTTTACTTTTAAAAAATATTATAATGTAAAAAATAAATGATCAATGTTTTTTAAGATAATAAAATTAAATAAGTATCAAATTTCAGGAAATATTTTTTTAAAGGAAAATTTTAAATAAAGTGATAAGATAGCTTTAAGTTATTTAAAATGATATAAAGTTAAATATTTTAAATCTATTTTAGTGAAAAAATTAAATTCATCAAAACAAAAGAATTAAATACGGTAAAAGAACTTGAATGAAAGGACACAAATAACTTTGAGTAATTTTGTGATGAAAATAGCACATATTGTATGTTAATATAAATATAAGCTAGACAGACATATTAGTATGGTTTATTTAAAAATATAAAAAGACAATCATTACTGTTCCATGTAATTCTAACTAATATTTTTTGCTCATTTAGTTGGTAGATTGATTGTTTTTTGAAATAATACTTGAGATAAAATTGATTATTTTGATTATTTTACTGTATTACATTAAAATCATAAGTATAATATTTTATTTATTTAATTTCGTTTTATTTATTCATAGATAGTTTTGGTTGATATTTAATTTTTATTATTATTATTTTAAATATCCATTTGCAATTCTAGGTATGGTATGATGGATGGATGGATAATGCTTATTTTTTTTAATTTTTTATCTTTATTTAATTGATTTTTAAAAATATTTTAAATGACAATTCAGTTCTATTTTCCTATCTCAATTTGTTGGCTAATAAGAAATGATCCAAGTGATTGAGTAAATAATTCATATATTATATTATAAGTACTTAAAGGTTATATTTTTTGATTGAGAAGATAGCTCTCAGTTTTTATTTGGTGAACCACCTCTGTTAAAGAAATTATATCCATAATTATTTTATAAATTCTAGGGTATTACTTTAGGAGAAATATTTCTGTTTACATTTTAGCTTGAGTTCATTCCGATTTGTGCATTACTGTTTCCACTGTTTACCATTCCTGTTGGGATATCATTTTAAAAGCGAGGTGAGACATTTGGATTAACTCTGAAGGAAGTTTGATTAGTTGAAGAAGCTCCATTCAAATTATTTGAAGCATAGTTAGAGGTTTATAGCTTTTAAATTTATGATGAAGTAAGTTGTTATTATATTTGTTATTATTACAAATAGTTTTACTATTACAGCTATAAATTTGATGCATTTATGTATTGTTATTACTAAAAGCTGTTTATATTATTAGTGTTTGCAATGTTGTTGTTCTACTGCATCATTTTAGTCATTTGCTACTGTTACAGCTATTATTATGAGTTACTTGAATATTATTGTTAAGTATTATTTGTGTTGTTAACTTTGTATAAGAAGTGTTATGGATTATTTAATCCAGAGCCACTAATATTATTTTGAGAACCTTAAGTGCTTCCTTATGTTAATAGCTAAGAATTAGGTAATTAAGAGGCTTTCATGATAGCTCCATTTGGGCCATTTTAGCTTGAATTATTGCTATTACTATACAACTCAGGTTGCTATAATTAAGATTATTGTAACTTATTTACTCCTAGCTGTCCATTATTTGGTAATTGTTAATTTGTTTATTATTAGAGCTAAAGAGTTCTAGGACTGATTTATTAAGCATTAATGTTATTTGCAGGGATTTTTTGTGGGATTTATGGAAGCTATCCTTAGTTTAATTTTGTTTAATTTGAATTTATAGATTGCATATTTCCGTTGTTAGGAGGATATCCATTTTCTTAAGATGGAGGAGGTCTTATTGCCTTCTAAGAACTGCTTTAAGAATTTTAATTTTATACTAAATATCCTTATTAACCTTATAATTATTGCTAAGCTTGTTGGTTAGTATTAGATGGATTGATGTTTTTTTAAGCTAAAGAGTTAGTTCCTATTTTAGATGCAGCACCTTAATACTACTTTAGTTAGTTAATTTAAGTTTTATCATCGAATTCGTGAGCATCTCCAACGTTTGATTCAGAAGGCTTGTTTACATGGTTAGGGCTTTTTTATGACTAATAAAATTATGATTAATATTTGAATGATGTAAAAAAGGTTTTACTCTTTATGTCTATTGCTAGAGAGGGACATTTGATTATACGTTTTATGAGGCCTATTATTGTTAACCTTATACTTATACACCTTATTGCTATTGTTGCATATTTTGAACAAAAATTTGGTCGAATTCGTTTAAATATTTCTTAATTGGAGATCTTTCGCTCTCCATGTTCTTTTTAAAAGTGTATCCAATAAATGGGAAATTTTATTATCTATTTTTGCTTTTTCTGTTATTTTCATGGCTAATCCAAGGTTCTTCTTCTTCGAACTTATCAAAATTTGAAACATCTATTTCATCTTTCACCTTTTTATTTGGTTAAAATTCAATATATTAATATAAATGTACTAAATAATTGATTTATTACTTCAGGGACATAAGGAGGAGTTTTTTCTCTTAATCTCTTCCAATCAACTCCTTAGAAAAATGGATGGGCTTTGATTTCATGAACACCATTAACACCTAATCTATTAACAGGATCGTTAATTAATCTACGAATAAGATCTTCAGCATCTTTAGATAGCTCAGCTTCTCTAGGAATATTAAAAGTATTGCGCCAATTAATAATTTTTTAGCAAGTAGTTGATGGTTCTTCAGAGAAGAAAGGAGGATATCCAACAAGCATTTCAAAAAGAATAACTCCCAAACTCCACCAATCAACTATTTCAGTATATCCTTATTAACCAAAAACTTCTGGTGCAATATAGTCAGGAGTACCAACTGTGGAGTAAGCAAGCTATTTTAGTAAATAAATTAAATGCCTATTATAATTTGAATGCTTCTTACATGCCTATTTCTCTTGTAAACTTCAGGTCTCTTGGTCAAAAGAGCGGTAGGATTCTTAGAATAGTCTATTTTTTACTCTTCCTTTCCAAGTAATAATTTAGGCTTGATTTCCTGATATAAATTTAAAATTCATTTAAATATTGTCTCAAAGAGTTAAATCAATATATAAAATAGTGTTTTTATTTTTTAAATATTATCAAAAAATTGATGCATTTTCTAGAAAGCTTATTGTTTATTTGGATTGAGAAATTTATATAATTTCTATTTTATATTTTTTATGCATATAAAAAATTGTATATTTTCTAGTTTAATTTAAATTGCATACTGCATGCTTGCAAAGACCAAAGTCAGACAATTTAATATGACCATCCCTTCCTAACAGAATATTATCTGGCTTGAGATCTCTATGAATATAGTTCATTTTATGAACAGAATCAATTGCCATAACTAATTCACTGGCATAAAATTTAGATTCTTCTTCTGAAAGAATATCCTTTTTCATCAAAACGGTCATCAAATCTATTTAGTGAAAAATGTAATGTTTTAGTAAATTTGAGGTTTAAATGAAAAAATTAATATAGTCATTTATTTTAGAGGCTTTTCACTATTCTAATAAAATGTATTAATTTGATTTTTTGAGATATTAAAAATTTATTTTTAAATATGATCGGAGTAGAAAATCAATCAGATTGTGAAAAAATTAATTTATATTGCATTTCAAGAATTAGAGAAATAGAATGAATGAATGTATGATTTTATCTATCTATTCAATTTCATTTAATTCAAATTATCTTTTTTTATTTTCTTTGAATAGCAGCAGATGTGAATTCCTCAGTTTCAATTGAAACTTTCTAATATTTGTTTCTATGTTTTTTAATCTATTTTTTGTGCTCAATATATATGTATTTACCTCCTCCTTGTAGATACTCCATAACTAGATAAAGATGTTTCGAGTCTTGGAATGAGCAATATAGTTCAACAATCCATGGATTATCGACAGTAGCTAGTACATCTCTTTCGGCGCGGACATGGTTAATTTAGTTTTTTTATAACATTTCCTGTTTTTTCATTTTCTTTACTGCAACTATTCTACCATTTTATTTCTTTTCACGGCAAACTCGCACTTCACCAAATGCACCTCTACCTATGATTGAGAGAGGGTCGTAATCTGCAGGGCTTAATTTTTGACGTCTAATTTTATTTTATAATTAAATTAAATATGTATATTTTTTTTCACTCATTATTATTTGTTGTTGATGCTATGTTAAATATGATTGGTCAGTAACATTAAAAAATAATGCAAGTTCCTCATTTAATCAATCTAAATATTAAGGATTCTATGAAATTTTTTTATTGCAGTTTTTAACGACGTTCTTCGAGTTTTAGCATTCATGCGGTGCTTTGATGTTGATTTATTTTATTTTTCTACCTAAAAATTCTTGCAATAATTATCTAAACAAGTAAATGTGCTTGTTTAACTAAGAAAAAGGATGGGAATTATCGAATAAGACTGCAAAATATTGACTAAAAAGTAAAAAGATGAATCTGGTTGGCAATTTAATTATTTACTTTTTACGACTAAATTCAAACTCTTATCTCATAACATCTTGTTCTATGATTTTCTTATCAACTGAATCCATATTGAGACAAGCCATCTTCTTTTATAAGAGTTCCCAATTCTCTCTAAATTCTCTATCAATCTAAAGAGCCTTTGCATATTTTCCTATATATAATTGAAACAGATAGTTAATTATTTGGATAAATTCTTCTTGCTGTAAATCGTTAAATTATGGAAGCAGAAAACCCTTGTTTTGAATTTCATTTTTTAAAAAAGAATCTATTGAGAATTTTGCTGACTTAAAGTTAAAGTCTTCCTTGTGTTAGCAACAAAGTATATAAAGCTATATTTTGATTTACTTAGTGCTTCAAAATAAAAATGTGTTCAAAAACCAAATTAATACTTTCTATGTAAGACTTTGCTGCTTCAACTCTATCCTTTGTGGCTGCTGAAATCTAAAATTCTTTCTTTTTTCCGTTGGCTGCCTATGCTTAATTCATCGCATCTTAATCCTTCGGATTAAAATTTTGCTCTTAATTATTATTTTTTGGATTATCCATCGTTTCCTATTATTTTTTGTGTTTCTTTTTTTAATTTTCTTTTCACAAAAGATTATTATTTATTAATTATTTATTTTAAGTTTTTAATTTATTTTGCTTTGTCATCCATAAAAAACTTAAAAAAAAAAGGATAACAAAGTAAAACAAACAACCTAAAAAGCTTTTTATTTTATTTGAAAAAATGAAATGTTAAGTCTTATTTCATTAATTTCAAAAAAACAAATGTATTTATTATACAATAGGGAGAAGCCAAAGTAAGTTTAATACATCATAAATTTACATTATAAAATAACATTTACTTTATATTTAATATAAAATTTAAAGAAATCACCTAATTTAGCTCAGCTAATTATTAAAAATAATATTCTTAATTTTCTTATTTGCTCTCAACAACAAACAAATTTGTATTTCTTAATTTCAAAATAATTATTTTTATTAAACATTTTTAAACAAGTCTATTATTTTTGGCGTTTGTTACTTTTGATATAAATAATAATAATTCTGCTTATAAATTATAAATTACTCCTAAAAAAAGTTGTTTTAAATAAAATAATCTAAAATTAAAGATTAAATTTTTCAAAAAGATTTTAAAGAAAGTAAATTTTCAAATAAAGTTAGAGAGTAAATTTTAAAATAAAGTTAGAGAGTAAATTTTATAAATTACAATCAATTCGATCCATTAAATAAAATAGTGATACAATTTTATGAGACTACTAAGTTAGTTAACTTTTTCAATATTTAAATTTAAATTCTGTATAAAAAATAGTTTGATTTGATATGTTTTTATAATAAAAAATAAAACTTTCAATACATAATATAAATTTTTTGTCTTAGTTTAAATAATTAAAAATTATTAATAATTAAATTTTTAAAATGTGTTTTTAGATAATATTAAAAATCGTAGATAGATATAAATAAATTGAATAATTTTGCAGTCTAAAGTTAAAGATTTCAAAATATTTACATTTATTTCTTATTAAATATCATTAAAAATACCAAATAAATAAATAGTACAATTTTTTAATATCAGATATATTTATTTTTAATCAGATTAGCTAAGCTATTCAATTATAAAAGCAAGTATGAAAATTAAATATAAATTTGTGAATAAGCTAAGTTTGATTTTTTGATAAAGCTTCACAAATTTACCTTTGAAATCCGAAGTTTTTTTCCACTCAACTTTGTTGAAGTTGAAGTTAATAAAAAAATATTTAGAGATTAGTTCTATTTATAGCAACAGCTTTAAATGTATGCTAAAAGATTTTCTTGCTTTTAAATTACCAATTAAATTTTTAATTTAATTTATCGATAAAGCTTTAAAGAATTTTTCTTAATTATTCATTAAAGCTTAATGGATGAATGGATTGATCTGAGATTTTCTGCATTAATTATTTGTTAGAAAATTTGTATTTAGCTTTAAGCTTTTAGAGTAAAGAAGATTATTCTTTTATAAGAGTAATGAATTATTAATAGAATATGTCATAGATTTCGTAATATACTAATAATAAATAGTATTTATTACTCTTAAATAGGAAGATGAAGAAGCAGTTTGAAATAAAAAATAATAAATTAATGATTAAATGGCTTATTTGTATTAATAATTTCTTACTCTTAAATATATTAAATATTTATAAAAAGTGCGAATTATTTTATGTGCATTTTGTATCTTAATTATAGTGAAATTGTATATGTTGATGAGCAAACTAATCATCGGATTTCTTGAATTAAATAGGGTTTATGCCAAAAGTTATTGAGTTTTTTTATTAAAAAAGAAGCAATTATTAGATTGATTTAAACATAATTTTCAAGCAAAATTAAAAGGCAAGGAATTACTATTGATTAAGGAAAGTAATTACTTTTTTAAATAGACAAGTTCTAACACAAACATTTTAACAGAAACATTAGTATATTTTAGAAATTTAGAGCTAAACTTTCTGATAATAGATTAAATTTTAGACTAATAAAAAAACACTAAACTTTTAGAATCATTTATATTTATTACAGTAGATGGAATAGCCATTGCTTAAAAATTAAGATAATTAAAAGTCTTAAGCAAGAAAAAAAAAATAATCATTTTGCTGCTGTTTTGGTGGAGGAGATGATGTAGTAGATACTGATGAAGAACAATATAATAAATAACCTTAGTAAGAACCAAATTATTTTTAGCAAAGTAGTTAGGATGTCAATAATGCCACAACAATTCCTTGTATGAGTAACATTTCATAGCCTAATAGCGAAATTTATACAAGTCAAGGTTATGCATAATAAAATAAAGCTAAAAACTCTCCACAAAAAGAAAGAAAGAGGGATATGCAGTCTTCTTCTTATAACAGCCGTGTGATAAAAGAACAAGGAGAAGAAAATAATAGCAGCAGTGCAAGCAATTCAACAAATAACTAATAATAAAACAACACAAAATCTTAAAATTAAAATTAAATTGATCAAAATACGCCTAATCCTTATCAAAATGCTATGAGCAAAAATACTTTAAAATTGTAATCTCACAAAAAATCCGCAGAATAATCATATACAAATGAATACGATACTTATTTGAATTATGATTAAAGCAGCTAAAATTTAAATACAGATTTTAACAATTCTTTATAAAGCAAAAATAACCTAAAGAATTCAGTTAAGAAGCCTAAATACAATATAAAAGCGTTTTTGCAATAATACAAGTAGCAGTAAACAGATCTTTTCCATCTGTATTGTAAAAATAAAGAAAGCTATCTGTTAGTTAAAACAATGGAAAAGAATTTCTAGAGTAACTCGTTCTTGAATTCACAGACTAATATAAACCCAAACAAGCAAAGTGTCAGCTAAAAAGGAGTAGTTTCTACTGATCCGAATAGTTACTTTTACAATAGAAATTTCAAGAGTGATTTTGATAGCTAATTTAATGCAATTCCTGAGCCGATTTGCTAATATCTTTCATCAAGATTAAAAAATCAAGTTGTTGTAGACGCATTCTGTGGTGTAGGTTACAATACAGTCTAAGTAAGTTTTTATGATCGCTTTAAATTTTTATTAATAAATATTTGTGTAAACTGAAAGAAAAATGTTAAATAAAAATATTTTTTTTATCAGAAGATCTATTTTATAAAATTTAATAGCATTTTTTTCGCAAAGACTACAAATATATTTCAATTAAAAATTTTAATTTTATTAAAAAGTTTGCTAAAGAAGCTAATCAGGTTATTGCTATTGATTACAATTCTGTTAAAGTAAGTCATGCTAGATATAATATTGACTAATTCAAGCAACTACACAAAGTCGAAGTCATTTAATCAGATTTCCTAAATATGAAAAAGCTGAAAGCAGATACAGTAGTTCTTCATCCTGATTATAAAAAGTTTGATAACTCAATATCTTCCTCATCAGGTCTTGATAATTCAATTAACTTGTTAACAGAAGTTTAACCAAATCTTGTTGAAGCTCTTAAGCTTTCATTTTCAATTTCAGATAGTGTTGTATTAATTCTCTAAAAAAGTTGTGATATCCAACAACTCCCTCAAGTTTTAGAGCAAGCTAATTAGTAATTCAATTTATTTTTTTTTTAGTAATAAACTAAAATTTTTAATTTATAAAAAGTCCTTATAAAAAATTTGCTGTTGAAATTGAGCTAATGCATATTGACAGAAAATTCAACCTAGCTCTTGTTTTTCTTGGAGATATTGCACAAGTAATCTAAAAATTTCATTTACAATTTAAATATTTTTATAATTTATTTTGATAAAAAAATATTTTTTTGTTTGATAATAACATCTTGATTAAAATATCATGAATATTATATGAATAAATTTAATTAAATATTGTAGGTTAGTAAAGAAGAAGTTGTGGACTACTATACAAAACAACTTTACGAAAGTTCAAACATATAAAATTAAACATTCATGAGCAAAATCAAAAGTATACTTGTGCATATAATTCATACAAGTAAAATCAAAGGACTTTCTTAGCTAATTGAAAATTGTGAAAGAGCTGTTGCATCTCAAGAAAACAGAAATAACTTATTCCAACAGTTTTATGATTCCTTAAGTGAAAGGAAAGGAAGAATTAGAAGCAGTGGTAATTTATAATTCGAAGCTGAAAGTGGGATAACAACAGATAAATCATTGAGACAGCTTTTAAAAGATATTGAAGAAATATTATCCACAAATTAAAAGAATAACTTTAAATCTTAAAGCCCTTCGAGCAACGAAGACTTAGGAAGTTATAACTACAAATTTGATTTTGAAGGAAATAACAGATTTAATGGAAAACTTAAAAAAAAGGCATAATTTAACTAAAGTATGCAAGAAACAGCCCATGATAATTCTAGCAGCTAATCTCTTATTAAAAGTGCGCTTAACAAGAAATAAGTAAAAGGCCTAAATAAGAATACTGTATAACAATTAAAAAAAAGTGAGCAAAACAATAGTGTTATGAGCAAAGGATTCAAAAACAGTGATTTAAATAATAACAGCAATTAAAATGCTGCAGGAAGTAATTAAAATAATCCAAGTGATGATAATCTCAGTGATAATCATAATGAATATGAATATCATACTAGTCAATATAATGACGAAGACTACGGAGATAGCATCCCTAAAATAATTTATTCGTGTTCTTACGAAACAAACTAGTTAATTGATTCTGAAGGAAGTGAGAATAACAGTTTGCGCCCTCAATTTAGCAATGGAATCTACTTCAATTAATCTACTGATGTTTATGATGAACAGGAATTTAGAGCAAGTATAATGAATTTGAAAGGTGGTAGTAGTTACTATGATCGCCCATTAGTAAAACACACTAACTCAGCAGGCGGAATATTAGGTTTTACTAGAGAATAATTCCTTAATGCAAGTATTCAAACAAGCGGATCGGGAAAAGGTCAAACAATTGTAATAGGAAATAAAAGCTAAAAGAATAATGAAAGCAAAAATAATTTATCAGGATATGATGAAAATATGAATAACAACAGATCTGCTTCGAAATTAAATTAATATTATTAATAGGAGTATCAAGAGGATTGTGCTGAGTTTGATTGGTAATAAGAAGAAGGTACTGAAAATAGTTTCTAGCAATAACCTAAATAGATACAGACAAAAATAAAAAATAATATTAACACTTTTTAGAATAACCCTGACTTAGACGAATCATACAAAAATACCAAAATATAAACTGTCCCAAATAGTTTATCTTGATAGAGGTAAAATACCTAGTTCTTGTAGAATTATTTTAGTTCACCAACATATGGCCTCGTTATCAAGATATTAAAGTGCAATTATTACTTAAATACAAGTTTTAAAAAAATAAAAACTCATTAAGCTAGAAAATGGAAAAATGACACTAAATTTCCTTTTTATATTCATGTATGAAACTAAATAAGCTCTATAATTAATATACTGACTAAAAAGCTTATTATATAAAAAAAATTTAAATAAATAAAAAATAACTTATAACAAATAGTAGCAAGATTAAAAAAGAATATTTATAATTAAAAATTATATATCATATATTAACTAACTAATAAATAAATAAACAAACCAATCAATTAATAATATCTTAATATCAATATAGAATCATATAAAATTTGTATGCTACATGCTATTTAATTTATCAACTTTCTAACATTTAAATTCAATATTATTTATTTATTTTTTCACTTAATTTATATTATTTTATTTTTTTTAATATTTAATATTTTGATAGCAGTAAAAACCATATTAACTTTCCTTTTAAAAGATATATTTTATTAATCTTATCTATTCAAATAATTACAATATATTAACAATTTATTTCTTTACTTTTCACATATAAATAAAGCTATTGCGCGTGGATAAAATAAATTTTATTTTTAATAAATTATATTCAATAATATTATTTTTAAAACTCGTTTTTTAAATAATTCTAAATGAACCCATTAATAATATTAAAAAGTTTTATTTTAAAAGTTATCAACCATTTAACAAAGGAATTTGTTATTTATTATATTTTGATATTTAATGAATAATTTTGATGATATTAAATGGCAAAATTATAGTCGATATCTTATATAATTTTTATTAATTTTTCTCACAATCTAAAAATTGTAGGAAATTTACTTTTTTTTGTTTTATAAATAGTTGATATTAATTACTTATCATTCAAGTTACTTTCTTTCACTCATTTAATTATTTTTTAACAAGCAATGTTGATTTTAATGTCAAAATATTATTAAAATTAGATTACTTAGCTTTCAAATCTCGAAAATTAAGGTAAACTTAATTTTTGCTTTAAAATAATTAAATAACCTTGTAACCTTTGTTAAAAAATTTTAAAGAAAACAAAAAAAAAATAAAATAACCTATTTAAATTACATTTTTTTAGTAAATTGATTACAATTAAAATTTTAATTTTAATAAAAGAAAATACCAATAAAATTAATAATAAAAAAAAAAAAAATTATAGATAATTAAATGTAAAGATGTCAAGCTACAGCTGATTATCCATATCTAAAAGCTGTTGCAGGTTAGACTTGCACTCTTTTAGATTTGTATCCTCCGACTTCTTAGAATTCCATATCTTGCCCAGGATATTCCTTTTTAAGTTCTTCTACTTCTCTCTTTAAAATACGCAATTAAGTGTCTGCCTTTTTTGTAAGTTCTATATATAGTTACTTATTTTCGTTACTTAATTCGTCTTCTTTAATGAAGTTTTGGATATTAACAATAGATTGCATAACTGTTGCTAATTAATTTGGTAACCAAGTAATTATAGGAGTGCCTCCAGTAGCGCGAGGGTGCTTAGAATGTTTTAATATGTAATTCTTTGTGAATCTCCAATGTCTTTCTCTAAATTCAGATACTTGATCAAGAAGTGCCTAGTAGAGAACAGTGGAGTTAGAATCTTGAGTGGCAAATACATGGACACCAACTGACTTAGCTTTTTCCTCGACATAACTTAAATATTCACTATGATTTACAGGACGATAAGTACGGAAATCCCTTAACATAGCAGTGAAGCTGTTATCAGGCATAGAACTAGTGAGTTCTAAGAGATTATCAATAGTTGGAACAATAGAATCATTAGCAGCACTAACTCCACGATAAAAAATTGGTTCTTCAGAAACACCTTCATATACAACACCATTAGGGAACATAGGCTAGTTCTTTATGCCCATCATAAAGGAACGGAAATTATTAAAAGCTTTTGGTGAAGATTATTCCCACATAGTATCCATCTTAACATTAATAACTTTAATAGTTTCCAACAGTTTCTTGAGGTAGATGTCAAATTCTTCTCTGTCTTTCTTTTCAGCAGAATCTATAACATCTTAAACATTCGATACAAGATCACCAGAGTGCTGTACCATAGCTATGTGTACGGCTGCAAACCCAGTTTCATGCTATGAACCTTCTAAATGACGAATGAGTTTGAGATTTTGAGGGTCTAGGTTACCTGAAGGATCAATCTTTTACCAATTATAAGTTGCATAACAAGTATATTCTATAAATGGTTTTGCCCCAAGCTGTTCAGCTAAGCTAACAAGAGGGACCGCAATATTTGCTGGAAGTCTACTACGGCCGAGGCCATAGTCTTTAAATTTGCTAGCAAGAAAGTGAAGGTGGCAAGGTTCAAGGATATATTGACTTGTCAAAAAAGTATAGTCACGATAAAGAGCAAATAAAAGAGCTGAGTCCTTAATGTTCGAGACATCTAAGAGAGGAAGGTTTTCTCTGACATACTCTCCAAAGCTACCAGTAGCTAACAAACCTGGAGTTCCATCGCGTTTATAGTAGGGAGCTTGGTCAAGGATTTCATCTATGATTTTAAAGGGTTCGGGAAGACGGGCCAAAGGAGTTCCCCAAGGAAGGAAACCATTTTTACGGCCAACAGTGAATTGAGGAACAGTTTTATAAGTGGGAATATCATTAAGAATTTTGAAAGTTGAGGAATTCATTCTTAAGATGCAGTGAAGCATTCTAGATGAATTTGTGTATCTAGAAAGGAGCATGATATCTTTTAATTTTTTAGATTTCTTTTATTTTAATTATAAAAAATATATTGGGCATTAAACAATTTTGGTGTAATTTAAGTGATTGGGTGTTTTTTCATAAATACTTACAATAAAACAAAAAAAAAAACATAAAAATTTATATTTCGAAAATCCGATAATTTCCAATAAAAAAACAATTCTAATCAAAAATAACCCCCTTCAAGTTTTATATTTCAGTAAAACTTTATGATGAAATTCTGCTTAAAATCAAAACATCAAATTGAATATTTGCTATTTACTATACTATTCTCGATAAAAGCGAAAAATACTACAATTTATCGACTAGCTAAAAATTATGCTTAAAAAATTTAGTGAATAATACAAAGTAATCTTAGATTTGTGGAATCTGATTATTTTGTAGCTTAACTTTATCAAAATTTTTCTAAATTTATATTTTCTAATCATATCATAGATTATTTTAATGAACCTAAATTACAAAACATTAAACTTTGATTCTAAATATGAGAAGCAAAGAGTTATTTATCTTCCAATATGCTTTGTTTTTTTAAATACTATAAATAACTTTTTGAATATACCTATTTTATGAGTTGGGATTTTTTTAAATGATGCTGTGTAACTTATTTTAGCATTAACATACCCTAGCTTTATAATATTTAAATAACCTTACAGTTAGTAAATTAAAAATTGATGAAAATTAGATGTAAATAACAGTTTTTGCATAGATGTATTCAAAAAAAAATTATTGAATACTTTACTTCCATTTTTTATCTTCTATTTCTTTATTTAAACAAATTCAAATAGCATTTTTTTAAAAGTTGAAAATTATAAATTTAATTTATTGTTTTTAGTAAGCTTTCATTGATAATAATAATGAGTATTTTACAGGATAATTCATAAATATAAATTTTATTTGCTTATCTTTTAATTTTTCAAACCATTTAGCCAAAAGAAAATATTTGTTTTATTTAATTTAAATTAAATTACACTAATCTTTTGATGGTGTCTAAATTAGTATCCTTGAATAAAGAAAATCGATAAAAATTTATAAAAGAAATAAGTTAAGGATTAAAAATAGAGATGGATGAGTACTTATTAGTTAATTTATTGAAATCAGAATAACATCTAATATATTATTCGATTTTTAAATATTATTTTGTTATAATTTAATGCTTTTCAAACTATATTTACAAGAATAATTAAAAATATTGTATATATATTTTGATATATTGTTTCAAAGAAAAATTCACTGATATAATAATAATATGGTTGAATGGTACAACAAAAATGATAAAAAATTAAATATCTTTTTCATTTTAGAAAATCTAAAAGAGTATAATTTAATTTTCTTAATTTCAATTAAATTTGATTTCTTTTTAGATTATTCCTTTTTGAAATATAATTAGATGAATAAATTAAAAAATTATCAAAGAAATTTTTATTTTTAGAAAATTGATAGCGATGAGATGTTTAAATCTAATTTATTGTAAGTAAAATTCTTCCATTTTTTAACCTTCTATTGCTTGATTAATTTTTCAAATTATTATTTTTAAAACAATTATTAATAGTTGAAATATGAAAATTACAACAAAAATCAAGAAAATAAATTTATTTCTTTATGTTACTTGCTTATTTTTTTAATTTATTATGCTAAAAGATAATAATTTACTTGTTTTTAATTTAAATCAAGTTACTCATAATTTTTTCTTCTAAAATAAAAAAAAATATCCTAGATGGATTTTTTCCATCAATTTTATTAATAGATATATTACCATATTTTTAATAAACAATTCAATTAATTTATATTCATTAAATTTTTCCTCAAATACCACATAGTAATAAATAATAAAAAGTAATCTATTTTTTTGTTAATCGTGTTCAAATATTTAAATTTAAAAAGAGTTTAATAAATAAATATTTAAAAATAATTAAGAATACTATATTCTAAAATTTTTTTAGAATCAATTAATAATTTCACAAATTTAATATTCTTTGATAGATATAATATGGAAATTTCAACATAAAAATCATAAAAATGAAATTTATTTGTTTATGTTACTTACTTATTTTTTTAATTTATTAAGCAAAAAGATGAATTATTTACTTTTTTTCAATTTAAATCAAGTTAATATTTATTTTTTCTTCTAGCATATCAAAAACATATTTTCTTAATGAATTATTATTATAATTTAATAAGTAAAGTTAAAACAAAATTTCTAAAAAACAATTCAATTTATTTGTATTCAAAAAGATTTTCCTCAAATACCTCATAGTCTAATAAGTAAAAAAATAATATATTATTATGTTTTTATCATTTTAAAATATTTAAATTTTTTCAGAGGTCAATAAATAAATATTTAAAAACAATCAAGCATTATACATTCTACAAAATTTTCAGAATCAGATTATGAAAATGTTCTATTTTTTATAAATTTTTTGAATAAAACTTTTTATATTAAAAAAAAAATTTTTTAAATATGAGCTAGCTTATCATTCTTTTGTAATAAAATGAATATTCTACAATAAAAAAATTCTTTTTTAAAATTTAATTATATATATTAATTTTAAGTATTGCTGTTATTCCAGCACAAAATACATAAATAGTATAGTATAAACAGTTTCAATTAATATATCTCTTATTCTGCTTTTATAAAATTAACTTAATTTTAGTTTTAATAAGATATTATTTTATCTTTGGAAAAGTAGATAATAAATTTAAATTTAAAAGTGCTCTAAAATTTTAAATTATAAATGATTTAATAAAATAAACTAATTAATAAATTCAATTAAATTTTTAAAAAATAATTATTCTATTCTGAATAAAAAATTTATTTTAGCAATAAAATAGATAATTATTTTATCTCACTTTTTCAATATTAAAGAGATTTTTAGATTTTGTAATGACTGAAGCTTTAAATTATATTTTTAAAAAAAACAAAATATTAATTTTGATAATTTTAGTTAGTTTAAAGTAATTATGATAAATTGTGATTGTTTAAGTTAACAAAATAAAATACTATTATTTTTGGTTAGTAAAAGATTAAAATTAAATAATTTTAAATAAATTCACCTTCAAGATTAAAATTTTTGTAAATACACTGAGATGAAAGATTTTATATATAAATTTTTATTTTTATTTTACGATGAATCCTTATTTGATCATTTTTATATTTACTATATTAATTTTAATTTTAATCTTAAATTTATGTTAATGAATTTAGATGTTAATATTTATTGATCTGGTAGAGAGTGATGTTATATTCATATTATTTTTAACTTAAATGTGTAAGCATACTAATATATTTTAAGTTTGCATGTTTAAACATTTTTTGGATTTACTATTTTTAATATAAATTTTAAATTACAAATATAATTTTTATAAATCAGAAAAGAGAGTTTTAAAAAATAAATAACTATTTAATTTATCAAATATATTTATTTTTAAATAATTATTAAAATAGAAATATTTAACAATATACTGTTTTAAGATTTCTTTGGATTGAATTGATAAGTGTCCTATTAAATTTTTAATTATAAAAAAATTGCTTTTATATAAAATTTCTATTAACATTATCAATTTTTTATTAGCAATCAATTATAAGTGGCAAAAATTTTATGGATGCTAAAACTCTAATTGATTTAAAATTATATCCTTTAAAGTTGATTCAGCAATTAAGTAAGGTAAACGAAAAGTAATTTTTTTCATATAACTAAGAAAATATGTGCAAATTTTATTTTTAAACATAAAATATTATTGAAGAGGGAATTTTATTTGAAAAAAGGTAAAATAATTTTCAGTTTACTTAAATTTTCTTATTCATTTAAAAATAAAAATGATAATATGAGTACTTAAAAAAAGAAAGAAATAAAATTTTGATAAAAAAATATTAAAACCGCTTTTTTTGTAAAATCAATAAATATTTTTTATTTAAGACTAACAAATTTAAGAATAAATAAATAATTATAAAATTTTTGATTTAAAGATTTACAATTAAAAAAGTCTTTCTTTCTGTTATTTAAGAATCTTGAAGCATCAAAAACAAGTAATTAAATTATTGCTTCAAAATCTATTATTTGTTTATCAATAAAATTAATCGTTTAAAACTATTAATGAGTATTAATTTGAAATTAGGCATTTTTTAACTAAAAATTAAGCATTTTAATAAGTAATAATTATTATTGAATAAATAATAATTTTAATATTTATAAATTGTTATTTTAGGCTGAAAAATTTTATTTAATTAGTTAAGCTAGTATTTATTAAATTTTAGATATCAACTTAATTTAAATATATAATTTTAATTTTTCCTTTAAGAATAATATCAAAGCTAAATAATAATCTGCTATTAAATACTTCAATTATCTAATCATTTTATTTATTTATTTTTGCTAAAAATTTTCAAGAAAATTATTTTGAAAAAGATTTGTTTTTGTATTTGCTATTTAAATAATCATAATTATTCTAACTAAAATCATCTAACTTTCTATAATACTAATTAATTAGCTAAATTCTTTCTTCTTTAAAAATATATTTACTTTCCAATTGACTTTTAAAGATTTTGCGAATTTTATTCTTGAATAGTTTGATTTTATTATTTTGAGTTTATTTTAGAATCTAAAATGTTTTTGAAGTGCTTCAATTTTTATGAAAGTTTATCTTAATATTACTTTAGATAAAAAAATAGATCATATTATTTGTTTTATAAATATATTATTGATAATTGATTTGTTTAATGTGAGTAACTTTAGATACTTAATTATAGAAATTGCTTATTTAATAAATAAAATGAGTTATAATAAATAATAAATGCTTCAACTATCTAATCATTTTATTTATTTATGCTAAAAATTTTACAGAAAAGTTATTTGAGAACTTACTTAGATTTGTTTTTGTATTTGTTATTTAAATAATCTTAATTATTCTAATCATCTATATTTAAAAGCATATTTACATTCCAATTGACTTTTAAAGATTTTGCGAATTTTATTTTTGAATAGTGTAGTGTGATTTGATTTTTTTAGTTTATTTTAGAATCTAAAATATTTTTGAAGTCATTAAATTTTTATGAAAGTTAAACATAATAATGCTTTAGATAAAAAAATACATTATATTATTTGTTCTGTAAATAAATTATTGATAATTAATTTATTATAAGTGAGTAACTTTAGATACTTAATTATACAAATTGCTAATAAAATAAACAAAATTAGTAATAATAAATAAATAATATTGCTATTCAAGCTACTGCTGGTTTTGCTTATCCAAAAGTAGTAGCAGATTAGGTTTCTATTTTTTTAGCCTTATATCCTTCTACTTCTTAGAAATCAATATCTTGTCCGGGATATTCCTTTTTAAGTTCATCTACTTCTCTCTTTAAGATACGCAATTAAGTATCTGCTTTTTTGGTAAGTTCTACATATAATTACTTATTTTCATGGCTTAGTTAGTCTTCTTTAATGAAATTTTGGATATTAACTATGGCTTACATAACTGTTGCTAACTAGTTTGGTAACCAGGTAATGATGGGAGAGCCACCAGTGGCACGAGGATGCTTGGAGTACTTTAATATGTAGTTCTTTGTGAATCTCCAATGTCTTTCTCTAAATTCAGATACTTGATCAAGAAGTGCTTAGTAGAGAACAGTGGAGTTAGAATCTTGGGTGGCAAATGCACGGACACCAATTGATTTTGCTTTTTCCTCTACGTAGCTCAAGTAGGCATTATGATTTACTGGACGATAGGTACGGAAATCCTTTAAGATAGCAGTGAAGGGGTTATCAGGCATAGTATCAGTGAGTTCTAAGAGATTGTCAATAGTAGGGACAATAGAATCATTAGCACCACTTTCTCCACGGTAAAAAGTTGGTTCTTCAGAAACTCCTTCATAAATAACACCTTTAGGGAACATAGGTTAGCTCTTTGTACCCATGATATAAGTACGGAAATTGTTATAAGCTTTAGGTGAAGAGTATTCCCACATAGTGTCCATCTTAACATTAATAATTTTAGTAGTTGTCAACATCTTCTTGAGGCAAATGTCAAATTCTTCTCTGTCTTTCTTTTCAACGGCATCAAGAACATCTTATACATTTGATACAAGTTCACCAGAGTGTTAAACCATGGCAATATGCACTGCAACAAACCCAGTTTCATGCTATGAACCTTCCAAGTGACGAACAAGTCTGATGTTTTGAGCATCGCAATTTCCAGTAGGATCAATCTTCTACCAGTTGTAAGTAGCGTAACAGGTATATTCCATGAATGGCTTTGCTCCTAGCTATTTAGCTAAGCTGACAAGAGGAATAGCAATATTTGCAGGGAGTCTGCTACGGCCGAGACCATAGTCTTTGGATTTAGTAGCAATATAGTGAAGATGGCAAGGTTCAAGAATATATTGACTTGTCAAAAAAGTATAGTCACGATAAAGAGCAAATAAAAGAGCTGAATCCTTAATGTTAGAGACATCAAGGAGAGGAAGCTTTTCTCTGACATACTCTCCAAAGCTACCAGTAGCTAATAAACCTGGAGTTCCGTCGCGCTTGTAGTAGGGAGCTTCGTCAAGAATTTCATCTATGATTTTGAAGGGTTCAGGAAGACGAGCCAAAGGTGCACCCCAAGGAAGGAAACCATTTTTGCGACCAACAGTGAATTGAGGAATATTGTTATCAGTAGGGATATCGTTGAGAATTTTGAAAGTTGAGGAGTTCATTCTTGATATGCAGTGAAGCATTTTAGATGAGTTTGTGAATCTAGAAAGGAACATGGCTTTAATTTTAATTACTTTTTGCTATTAAAAAAAAAAATTGATTTAATGACTTAATAGGTAGTAATATCAAAAGTTTTTGTTCAAATGATGTAATTTTTACCTATTCTAAGGTGATTTTTTTTCTTAAAATTTGATTTTATGAATTTTTTTTTTGATTAATTTGAATAATCTATTTTTTTTGATCAATTTTCTTTTTATAGGAATCAGAAAATAATTCTTTGAACAGTGTTTCAAAGTTTTAAGTCAATACTTACCAAGCAAGCAAGATAAATTTTCATATTTTATCAGAATTCCTCATCAACTCACTCTTGCACATTTTTTTTTAATAATTTCAGAATTAAACAGACCAACTAACAATATCAAAACCATGCTCGATCCCTAGTTTTCACCGAATTTTTACTCCTTACTTAAATTTTTATTTTTATAATTTACCCACTTTTTAAAATTTTCTCATAAATCTATCATAACAAAATTCATGAAAATTATAATTATTATTAAATTTCTTATCTAAAAGTTATCTTATGTTTAATACTTCTTCCATTTAGTTTATTTTTCTATACTCTGCATGTAGGTTTTAAGATTGCATCTTGTTATAAACATTTTTTCTTTTGTTTATAAACAGAAAATAAATTAAATGATATCTAATGTTATTTGATAGCTGATTTTTCTTTATATTATCAATTTACTTAAAAGTAAAATGAAACTAGTAATACTTTTATATATTATAATTGTAAATAATTTAAAACAGATGTTTGCTACTAGCTAACAATAAAAAATTGCTTTATATTAAAATTCATTTAGAACTATTGTTTACAATTTTATTTATTTTCTTATTATCATTTTTAAATAACTCTATTTAGAGCAAGAAAAGAAAGATTATTGATTCAGATAGCTTTACCCTCGAGCAGAAATTTGAAAATTTTAAAGATATGATATATTTAAGATTAAATTTTTGTCATCAATTTATACAATTAAAAAAGTTGGCGAGATTTAGTTTGAATATTTAATGATATCTTTTCTAAATTTCTTACATAATATATTCTGGTAAAAAAATATTAAATTTTTATTAATTTCTTTTTAGCATTCAAAATTTATCTAAACAATATAATTTATGTAATGAATTTAAGATTGAGAAATAGAGATATTAAATATATTGAATAAATTATTATCTAGTCATTAATAATGAAAACAACTTCAGTTTATCGAAAATTTATTCATGATTTAAAACAATTTATTTATAAAACTGATCTCATAATAAAGCCAATCTTTGATTGAAGAAATTTATTACCGAATTAGCTTAACTTTTTAAAAGCATTCTCAATCACTATATAAACTAAAATTCTTTATATATTACAAAAACTTAATTTGTTGATTCTTTTTTAAGAAGAATATAGCTCTTAACCATATGGTTTATTTCTTTAAATGTCTATAATAACAGTTTTTAAAAGCCCTTATCGCTTCACTTAGTAAATGCATTTAAATATCACAAATTGATTGAATGTAGTAGAGAGACTTCCTTAATTTATATAAATTCCTTACTTAAAAATTTGATTGAACAATCTAATAATTGAACAAAAATTAGGTGTGAAAGTAATCTTTATTAATAAATTGATTGAAAGTAAAACAAATTATGATGCATTTTCTTCCATTTTTGAATGTTTCTATCGCTATATTTTATTCTATTGCAAATTATAATTTTTACAAAAATTAAAAAAGTATAAATAGATTTATTCAATTTATTTTTTTTAAATGATGAAATCTCCTATATAGCATCATGAATGTTACAAGAAAAATTCGTAAAATAAAAATTTATTTGTGTCTGTAACTTTCTCCTTAAACTAAGAGGCTCGAATGGATTTAATTTACAATTTTTAAAAAAAATCTCTTAAATTTCTTTCTTCAACGTATTAATTAAAATGTGAGTTGCTGAAGAGAAAATAACAAAGTATCAAATAAATTGAAAATAAACAAAAACTTTCATTTAAAAAAATTCAGCGTATATTTAAAAATAAATAATCCATTAGACTAACTTCTATTCTAGCAGTATATTTTCTTCACTTTGGTTATTATCATTTTTAAACAAATAATACTAAACTATTTTAGGGTTTCATCAGCCTTAAGTTATAGTCTTCAATAAATAATTAAATTTTAGAAATCCTTTGTTTTCTAAATTTGTGACTAATAATGAATTAAAAATCATTTAAGAATTGGTAAATTTTACATCATATTTTGCTTCCTAATGACTTTTAATTATCAAAAATACTTACAAATTATTAAATTAAAAGGTATGGGGAAATGTTACAAATAATATTTTCTAATTAAGGAGGTTTGGGCAGAAGTAAATTATTCCTTTAATTTACTTTACTTAAACCTAAAATCAAATAAAATTAAAATCAATTAATAACTCACTCCCCATATATAAATTTCAATAAGAAAAATCTTTAAAAAAATCTTTATTCAATTACACTTTTCTAAATTAAGATTCCTGTAACTTTGATTGAATTAATGATAATCAAAACCTTAGATATCCTAAAAAGATACTATTTTGCTGAATTTGCTGATAAATTCACTCTGATTTTTTAAATATCTTTTAATTTTTCTAATGCTTAATAAATATTACACTGCAATACCTCAAAGTTTTGAAGTAATTTGCTAATTTTACTTTTTCAAATTCTTTTCAAATAATGATATTTTTAAGATTTAGAATTGAAAAGTAAAATTTGAAATAAATTAATACTAAACGCAGTAACTTGATTTATTGATTGAATTATCAAATTCAATAAAAATTCAAAATCTTTTATTTGTTCTTGGTTAAAAAAATACTACTTGCAATTTGTAAAATAATTCTTGTACAATTGCATGAATACTTCTGTAATTTAAATTTTTTGTGGTAAAAAATTAAAAATGCAATAATAAGATATTTATTATCAAAATCTTTTTTCTTGATGATGAAAATAAAGTGGTTTCTTGAATTTGCTAAAAAAAAAGAAAAGAGAAAATAATTTATTATGAAATATAGCTTTATCTTTTTAATTTAAATTATTTTAATTGAAATAAATATTTTGTTTGTAAAATTAAAAGGACTTGTTAGAAGTTGTTACAAAAATCTTTTTAGTTAGTTAAGAGTAATAATATAATCAAATTTCAACTAATTATTAGATAAGTATCTTTGGAACATCAAATTTACAAAATTCTTTTATATGTAAAGACTAATCTGATTTCATTTTTGCAAAAAATTTATCTTTAACTAGAATTAAGCAAAAATATATTTTTTTACAAGCCATTTTAAATTTGATAGAATTTATTTAAATTACATTTAGATGATTTGGATTATAAAACTTTTTACTATCTTCATCCTCTTCAAAATGTTTTAACAGTTAGATAAAAAGTATATTACTTAGATATTTGATTTTTTATAACAAAGAATTCTAACCTTAAAATAAAAAGAGATTTATATTTAACAATATTGATATCTTTAATTTAAATCATGTATTTTTAAGACAGTTTTGAATTTACAAAAAGAATAATCTGTGATTATAAGCTAATTGAAAAATATACCAGTATATCTTTAATACAATAGAATATAGTTAAATGTTAGTAAAATAAATATTTCAAGCTTATTGAAGTAAAACAGTCAGTTAATATATTTAAAATTAAATTATTTTATATTATTTTTTTAATAATATTAATTAAAATGTTTTTTTGTAAAAATCCACACTTATACACACTTAGATATTGTTAATCATAATGGATACAATACATAAATTTTATTTAAAATGATTTCTATATTCAACTAAGCTTATGAAATAAATACTTTTTTTATAGATGATCCTAATAATGTAAAATTAATTTAGAGGTTGCTAAATATACAATCATACATTCTAAAACCAAAGATATTTTAAAAAAAAGACATTTTTTTTCAGAATATTTTTAATTATTGATTGCTGTAAAGAAAAAAATACAATATAATTTATTAATAAAAACAAGTGATGTCTATAAAAGTATATAACCAATATCAAAATTTTTAATTAGTTTTGAAGGCTTTGATTAAATTCAAATTTCTTCTCAAAATTGAGAGTACGTACAGTAGTTGTGTATATAAATATATTACTCTTTATTAAAGTGAATTTAATTAAATAATTCATATTTTTAATAAGTGTGAGAAAGTAAATTTTTATCTTTTTATCAAATACTTGATCAATTAATTATTTTTGGTTAATTTTATTGCTTTGTTTATGATAAATATTAATTAAAGTGATGAAATTAAATATATTATTTGTCAAATATTTTATATTAAATTTTCTTATTAGTAAATTAAACTAGAGAAATTTTGAAGATTTTTGATATTCAAAGCATTTAATTTCAATTTTCCTCTTAATCATCAGTTATTGAATTCACATTTTATTTTTGTTTTATTTAAGCTCTTAATTCATCTATTTTTCTTACTATGTTCATTGGACTAATCCAAGTATCCATAAGAATCTATTAAAAATATAAACAAAACAATTTTCAGAGTATGTTAGAATGTAAGAAAATTTAATTACTTCTTCAGCTGTTGCCCTTTCATGATAGTTAACATTTAAAATTTTCTTTAATATTTATCTTGCACCTACACTCACATGTGGTGGTAAATCATAATTACCGTTTCTAATCTTAAAATATAGTGTCTTATCATCAGCAGCTTTAAAGGGAAATGTACCAACAAGCATTACATATAATAAAATACCACATGCCCAGATATCTACTGGGGGACCATAATATTCTTTTTTAGAAACTATTTCTGGTGCCATATAGCCTTTTTTAAAAAGTTAATTTTTAATTCTTGTTTTAATAAATATGTTTTTTTTATAAGATAAAAAAAAGCCATTAAATATTTGCAATAATAAATTTTACTTGGAGTACCACAGAATATGTTTAGTTTTTTATCTGGAGGTATCACTATTGAAAATCCAAAATCTATAATTTTTATATTTTTAGTATCGTCCATTAGTAAATTTTCAAGTTTCATATCTCTGTGAATGATATTATTTGTATGGAGATAGCTTACTCCTTTTATAATTTGCTTAAAAATTCTTTTTGCCTCATCCTCAGGAAGCTTCCTCCCCTCAAAACTCTTCAAGTAAGTATAAAGAGAATCTTTTCCTACATATTCCATCACAACACATATCTATATGTTAATATTTGTTAATGAATTGTTAAAATAAAATTCTTTATTTAAAATTGTTAGTAATGGAAGAGCAGTAAAATTATTTTATTGAAGATTATTCTTAAATAAATGCTTTAATTACATATTTGCTGTTTTCAAATGTCTTTTGCATTCCTATACAATGAGGATGGCATATTTTTTTAAGGATGGATATTTCTCTTTGAACATTTTTCTTTTTTTGAGGATCAAATAGCTTATATTTATCATAGAATTTAATAGCAACTTATTCATTTGTAGTCAAATCAGTTGCAAGTCTCACAGTTGCATAAGATCCTTTTCCTAGTAAATTATATTAAAATTGTATGGTTATTAATTAATTAAATTATAAGATACCTATTTAAGGACCTAATTTGTAGTTATCAAGTTCATTTTTACTTTTTGTAGATTAATTATTAGCATTTACATCTTATAAACTGAAATTCTGAGTATCATTAAAATCTTTCTTCTCAGATAGCTCTGGTTTCGTAGATTTAGCAGCAGTCTTTTATTATTAAATACTTTTTACCATTAAGTTTAAAAATATTTTAAATAACTATTATAAGCTTTTGTTAAAACACATAGCTTTTTAGTTAGTTAAATAGTTAGATTAAATAAATATCATTTTGAAAATATTTTAGTAAATTAATTAGATTTAATACTTGATTCCTTATTTTTATTCTTTAAGCATAAATATATTTCACTTTGAAAATATTTTAATAAATTATATAGAATAAAATAGTTTCTTATTTACACTGTTTATTCAATATTTTATCAAAAAAATATTTTAAAAGTTTAAAAAGGGTTTAATTGGAATTTTTAGACAAAAAAATAAATTCAACTTTTAATTAAATTAATTTTTCTTGAGGGATATTATTATATTATTTAATACTTTCGAAATAATTGATTGAAATTATTTTTTGAAAAATATTTGTTGTAATTTACGAAAATAAATTAATTACTGTTGAAAATGGTACATTTTAATTAGATTCCTCAATTGTATTTATTCTTTTACTGTTTGATAAAGGTGTTTCTTTAATCATTTTTGTTGTTTCTAATTTTCTGATTCTTAAATTGTTTTGACCAGAGCCTGAGAACTTTTTAACTTCAAGCTGCTTTTTATTTTAGTTAAGCTTTTCTTCAAATTTGATGGCTTCTTAGGCAACATTAGGAGATATTTATACTTTTTTATCTAGCTTTTTTATTATAATAAAGAATGATAATTTAAATATTATAAACTAATAAAAGTAAATCTTGTTTATAATTTTTTTACTAAAATGTTTTAATACAAGTTGTTGGAATTTACGTTATTTATTCCAAGACGAGCAGGTTTTTTCTTATTATAGTAATTCGCATTGAAGTTTACAATTAGATGATCTTAGTCTTATAGATTGTCATCAACGTTATAAAGCCTATTATAGGCCTCTATTTTTTCTTCATTCATTTTTTTTTCAGCTGAAGCTGTTATAGGTCTAGCTTTATAAGGGCTGCTAGAATGCTTCTTATTTTATTGCATTTTAACTTGGCTCTTTTTGAGTTACTGTAAATTTTATTCTAGCATTTTGATATTTTCATCCAACTTTTAAATTTAGTTAGAAGAATAACCAAGTTTTCTTTATCCATAGGACGAGTTATTATTTCTATTGAGAGAGTAAACTCCCCCTTTCACCTACTATGCAAAAGATGTGTATGACTTTTAAGCCTTTGAGCTCTTATCATTTGACCTTGCTAGTATAGATTCATTATCAAAATCCTATTCTGGTTTTAAAAATGTTGCACTACTCTAGTTTCCTCTTTTCAAAAGAGAAACATCATCATTAACAATACTTATACTATCTCTATTTTTTTCTTGTTGGCAACTCTACACTATATATCCTTATGAAATATTTAACTGTGAATATAAATTGTCATCTTATTTTTCTGAAAAATTAGGGTTTGAGGATTAATTGTTTAGCTTTTCGCTTTGGGTGAGTAATCTGCCATTGTAAGATGATCTTAATTTCTACTATTGTTCTATTAAAACATCTTAACCGTACTTTCTCTCTTTAGGGCGCTTCAGAATTTCAGGTAATCCAGACTACTTTGCACCTTAACAATATATAAATAAAATTAAATTACTTAATACATTTTCGTAAACTAATTTTTGATAAAGTCAGTAGCGATTAATGATATTCATTAAAGTTGATTGCAATTATTTAAACAATATTAATTTGATTATTGTTTAAAGCAAGTTAAACAAAAATAAGATAAATCATTCAACGCAATAAGTAAAATCTTCAATTATTTACTCTAATCAGACTCCCTCCTGTCTGTATTTATACTATCTATGGATTATTATAGCGCGTAGTCCTTTTTTTTTTCAGAACTGCTCATACTTTATTGGTATTCTTCTGATTATATTTATTAACTACTTTCCTTAACCTTTTTAAGAAAAACAATTTAGTTTTTAACAATTTTCTATTTTATAATGTAAAGCAAGATAATGTGTGTATGAACTAGATTGCTTGTAAAACAATGATTATATGGATAAAGGTAAGTGGATCCTGACTAAATTTTAAATATATCAAAAGAAATCTATTACTTCGATATGTTTTATAGCTCGCCTATCTATAGATTTTAAATAACTTCCTACACTAAATTTAATTAATTAACAATAATATCAGAAATTTATAAATTTACAAATAATTCAATTAATCTTAACAATATTTTTTTACAGACAAGTTAAAAAATTACATATATTCATTACTAATTATCAACTTATAGCTTAATAAAGTATCCCATCATCATTCATATGAAGAACGTTTACCATAAAATAAATCAATCTATCAACTAGTTAATTATTTTATATAAAATGTACTATTTATATTCAAAATATTTACTAATTAAATTTTACATATTATTTTACTATTTTTTAATATTTTAACAAACAATTAAACTTAAATTTTACATTTATGAAACTAATCAATAAAGCTCTGAGAAAAATTAATAATTTTTGTTTTTATTGTATAAATGGATGATTTTAGAATTTATTAAATTTAAAATATTAATTAATTCGTTAAATTTTTAAAAATATTTTTTGATTTTTTAACATATTGATTACAGTTAAAAAACAAATTACTTATTAGTAAAATAGAAATTAATATCTAAGATAAATAAGTCAATTTATATTATTTTATATTTTAGCTATTTTTAACAATATTTTTTAGGAATTAATTTATAAAACTAATACAATTTTTATTTTGAAATAATTCATAAAATCTTAGAAATTATTTTACATTTTAAATGGAATTAACAAAACTGATTTGGATACTTATTAGAGACATTACAATTATATTCTAAGATAAATAAATATATTATTGTTTTTAATATATTAATTAAGTCTTTTAAGTAATTTTTACTTGGCTTTTTAGATAAAATTAAAATTATTTTTTTTGAGTAATACAAGTTCTAATAAAATAAATCATTTAATTTTTTTTAAGAATTATTTAAAATTTTTAATACAATTAAAGAAACAGATTTCTTTTTAGAACCACTGCGATTAAGATAAAAGATGAGAATTAAACTGTCAAGTAATTCTTACAATCAATTATTTTTAGAAAAAGGTTTTATTAAGTAGAAGATAAAAAAATATAAAATCAATAAGCCTTAAAATGTTAAATGAAATTAAAGAAAAAGCAGATTACTTTTTATACCCAATTCAGTCTTAAGATAAATAAATATATATATTTTTTTATTATTTAAATTTATACTTTTAAGTAATTTTTACTATATATTTTACAAAATTATTTTATTAATTATTAGCTTTGAAGGGTAGTTTTTTGAAATATGTCAATTCTTCATAAAACAAAAATTTTATGTTTATTCAGATAGTTTATTTCAGTAAGATTACTTATTTAGTGGTTTTGAATCATTGACCATTTTATTTCAATGTTGGAGTTTGTGTATTATCAGTGTGATAATAATTTTGTTTGTTTTAAGAGTTAGGAGTAATCGGATCAGCATCAACTATTTTAATTTAGGGTATCTAGTTTTAATTTTATATTTTCTTTTCTTGTTATTATTCTTATGTGTTTTACTAATTCTATTGCTATTTTATATTACCATTTATTATATCAAAATCTCTTGTTTTAGATGAATCAGGTTAAATTTTCCTTTTAGCTCCAACAAATTCAATACCTATTGGAGATTATTTTATAGGTTTGTAATGTTCATTTGTAGATTGATTTTTATTGCTGTAGAAGCTATTATCTAAGTTAGTGTGAGATCCTTTTGAAGATAAATCAGTTTTGATATTTACCATACTTGATTTTGAAGGAGTAATAGCACCATTATGAGAGGCTCTTACTGATTTCATGCAAGGCATGAGTCCTATAGCTGGAGAGTGAGAAGATTTTTTGTCTCTATCTCTCGGAGTAGTGCTTTGCTTTGGAGTAAATCCTACGTGCTTCTACTTATTATTTGTAGTAGAGTTAGAGGAAAGTTAGTCATCATCAAAAACAAATGACCTGTTTGAAGATTTATTTCTTGTTGAAGCTGCTAATTTATCATTCTTAGTAGTCTTTTATTACTTTTTTAAGGTCTAGATTTACTTTTCAGACTATTAATTAACTTCCTATGAGTCACTGTCCATTTCTATTTCAGGCACAGATGAAGATATTTAATAGATGTTTGAGTTTTTTAGTGGACTGATCGCACTTCTTGGACTGATTACATGATTTATAGATTTGTTTTAAAGTCTTTAAACACTTAAAGTATTTTCAGTTTATTTAATGTTATTTACTTAATTTTGTTGAGACGTTTATCTAACTTTATTTTACTATTTTTATTCCTAATTTACTTGATTATAAGGAGAAGTACTTCTACTCTTATTTCTTGATTAATCCTAAGCATTATGGTTAACATTACTTTTTTATTATAAATTCTGATAAGATTTTTAATTTAAACTAATATGAGAATTCTGGCTTTAAATGCTGTTTTATTTTGAAATTAAAATATTTTGACTGTATTCTGATTCATCATATTAATAATTATTCTATCTATTTGGATTCTAGTACCCTCTTTCTTCTTAAAATTTAGTTTGTTTGTTATGAATTTACTATTTATGTTATTCTTTAGATTTATCGTAGTTTTAGTGATTCCTATTATTGCTCACAGATCTCAAGTTATTTTAACTTTAAATTTCTTCATATTATTCGCTTTCATCTTAGATACTATTTTCATTCCAATCATTTTCGTTGTTAAGTTTCCTCATATAATGTTGCTGAATCTTAATTCCTTCCTCATGCATTTATTTCTTTGTGCTACTATTGGCCTAATTGAAGTATGGGCTTGATACTTCATTGTATTAAAATTAAATATTAATTTCTAGTTAAATTTAATTTTTTAATTTAATTATATTTCGTTTATTTATAAATATTTCATTGTAATCATAAAAATTTTGAAAAATATGAGTAAATGAAAAATATTTTAAATATGTTAAATAATCATATTAGTTTTATTTTTAAGTAAGTTTATGGGTAAGAAGCTATTAATACTAAGGAATCTAGAAAATTGTAATTGTAAATAAACCAAAATATTTTATAATCTAAAAAAGTATTTATTTAATCATTTTGCAAGTTAAATTAATTTTAAAATTTAAATAATTCAATAATTGAGAGAATAGTGTATTTACCAAATTTCTAAATGTCATTCTAACTTTAATAGACTTATTTATTTTAGATTATGGTAGGTGAAGGATGGTTAAAAGAGTCAAAGTGCTGTCTGTATGTATCACTTCCACTGTTTTAGCCTGTAACTGATTAGGAATTTATATTATGATTTGATGTCTTTCTATTTATATTTGATAGATTTAAATCATATATATGATTTCCATTATTATGCATGTTAGCTTTTTATCTAAGCTGTTAATTTTAACCGTTCATTTAATAATAAATATTAGAGGACTGTTAATTGTTCGTGTTGCTTAATCCATGGTCTAGAGGCGAATAATCTCTATGGGAAACTTAAGTTGGAAAGTGCTAGTTTGCTTATTTTACGGAAATAAAGCTATGGGAAGTTAATGGTGAATGTTATCCATTACTGTGCTAGCTGTATATTCTATCTGTCATATGAGGTGCTATGTATCCATTCTATGGACTTTAGTAGTTTCTAAAATTAGTTTAATGAAAATTTTTAAAAATTAATTGTAAAGAAGTTATCAAAATAACAAATTTCAAAATGAGCTTTACTAGTTTATTAAAGGCTATGACTACAGATCTAAATTTTTTAGCTGCAGATGAGATGGGATATTGAATCTACTTTAAGATAATATTGGATTTCTTTATAGAATATTTGATTAAGTAGTAAATGTTGAAGTATTAGTTAATTGGTTCATTGGGGAATATGAAGATGGACTATGAGCAGGTGGAGATGAAGATTTTTTGCTAAAACTTATGATTGCTAAAACATCCAAAAAAACCTTAAGAACTCCTAAGAATGCATTAGTAAACTTTTTTTCTACTAGCATTCTCCTAAATTACTCAGTTGATCCTATGGTATCCATAAATAGATCTCTCAGTTTTCTATTCAAGTTTACTTCTTTGATCAACAAAGACCCCAGTTTTAGGATTTCATCTTCAGTTTTTTATTTTCTATGCTTTGATTTACTTTTTTCTCTTTTAGATGCAGACCTATTTTTAGATCTATCTTATAAAATTTCTTCTCTTTTTGAATTATATTCTTTTATCCCTTTCGATTTATTGAAGTTCCTCTTTAAATATTTGCGATTGTCTTAGTCGCTATCAAAAGATGAGTGACTTGAAGAGCTACTTAGATCTCTACTACTACCACTATAATCACTGCTGTTACTGCTGCTAGTTATGCTAGAATTACTACTGCTACGGTTTCTCTTTTTTTTATTACTACTATTTTTTTTATGGCGATGGTGATTTTTACTCTTTTTTTTGGTTTGATTTTTCCTATACTTCTCTAAATTTTCCATCTACATGGATTCTTTTGGAGTCTGATCAAATTCTGATTTAGTAATTTAACTTCTACTAGAATCAATCCTAAATTAGCTAGAATTTTAAGTATTTAGTTTTTTAAGATCTAATTTTAGCTGTTTTTAAAATAAGTAAAATAAGAATCTAAAGTAATTGTATTTGAAACTAATTAAATTTATAAGTTATCGAAACATATAAATATCTCTCTGTGTATATCTATATATTTATCTTTTAATACTGATAAACTCTTTTTGGTGGATACAAATATTAACTACACTTTTATCACATAATTTTTATGAATTTTCATAGGAAACTTTTATTTTTTTGAAATAATTGATTGAAATCAAAACAAATTTAATTTACCTATGAATTACTCAAACTTTCTATTTGATTGCTTATTGTATTTAATTTTTCATATAGATGGGTTGTTTGGCTTTTGCTACCTCCATTTTAAACCTATTAATTAAAATTCCTAATTTTCTTTTTCTATTCTTCGTTTTCAGTAGTTAAAAACTTTATTTTTTCTTGCATTTGTGATAGCAAGTTTTCTTGTTCGATATTCTTGATTTAATTTTGCTGTAGATCATTTTATAATTTAGAAGAATAGCCTTAACCAGGTTGAGAATTATATTGGTGAGGATATTTATTGTCTATAGTATTTCCGTATTGTGATACATCTGCACTTCCATTTTAAGAAGTAGATTGTAGTGAAGATATAATATAATAATTGTTATTTTGTTCATCTTTATTGCCTTATTTCATTTGATTTGCCAGCTAATAATTATTTAAGGGGATATTCATATTATTTTTGCTATAATTGATTTCATTCTAATAGTTATCATTAACTGAATTAGTTATAACTTGATGATCGTTTCTAATTTCTAAGAGATTATCATTTTCTATTCCCATAAACTAATTGTGATTATTATTATTCAGTTATGCACTCCTAAAATTTTACTAATTCTAATTATAAGTTCTACCACTGCTGTTATAGTTATTTAAAATTGCACTTTCCTTTAAATGCTATTACTAAGAGCTTATTATGTTTCCTCCACTAAAATTCTACTGATTGTATGGAATTTGCTTTGCTTTCTACTAAACGTATTATGTTATTTCTGAAGGAGTACTTTCAAATTGCTAATTTAACTATTGTTCATTAATAATTATATTCCTTAGATAAGGGCTTAACGTATTATTACTAACTATTTAAGAATTTCTCTATGTTATGCATTTAGGAGTTCTCTAATCCTTTTATATAATTTTTTTAATTTTAAGATGACTACAACACCCATTATTTATTGATTAACTAAAAGTTAATATTATCTATTAATGAATGGTGAAAATTTTACAATTTATGGAGAATCTATTTAACTCTCGTATTACGAATGGCTATTTTAAGGAGTCTTTGACTAGCTTGGATTGCTGCTATCATAAAATTGGTGCTAAAGCCTTTACTACATGTTTAAATGCAGGTAGTATATTTATTGAAAGGATTTTGCTTTAAAAATTAATAAGATAAATAATAAAAAATTTTTTTTATAACAAAAATCAATATTATTTTGTATATAATTCACTGATCATATCAAATTTATTTTTAAATATTGAATAAAGTTAAATTTCAAAATATTTCTGATAATTGTCTGCTTTGAACATAAAAAGGAACAAAAAAGAAGATCAAAAAATTATTTCTAAATTCAACAATTTAAAAATTAATTTATTTCTAATTAATCAATAACAAAAATAAAACAAATTTATTTTTTTAAAAATTTCTGATCATCATTTAAAAAAATAATTGTAAACATAAATTATTTAATATAATTTGATTTATTCTTAAGTAAGATAGCATTTATTTTTATAAAATCTCCAAGCTTTAATTAAGATATCATACATTTTTATACTAACGTTTATTTAAGATCACTCTTTTTTATTTAGAAAGTTGAAATGCTTATTTAATCATTCTTGTTGTTTAAAAGTAAAGGTATGTTTATGCATAAATTAGTTTCAAAAAAATTTGATGGAAATTTTAACTAAAATATTTTAAATAAATTTAAGTTTTAATAAAGGTAAGACTAAGTGAATACAAATTTAGAAACAAATAAGATTTGTATGCATTGATTGAGTTTATTAATCAGCTAATTAAATTATTAGGATTTATTTATTAAATATACATTTTTAAAATATAATTTAGGAGATAAGTAAAAATATTAAAGAAATAAGAGATATATTCAATAAATAATAATTAGATGTAGAACCCACATAAAAGTTTCCACGGCAATATGCAGAAACCCAAATTAACTGAGCTAGAAAAATTTATAGAAAGTAACCAAGACACTGTTAGAGAAGCTGGTCTTAAAATTACTTAAAAAATTCAATACGAAACATAAAAATGTGCTAATATTGAAAAAGAAGACAAATTTGTCTAATGTATGAGAGGTGTTGACTAAAAAGTAGGAGGTATTCAAAATAAGTTCAAATTTACAGTCACTTATTGGTAGTTATAAACATAATAATGTTTTTAGGAAAATCCTAAAAATCTCGATAATTGCAAAACTAAAGGAAGAGCTAATATCCGCTCATATTTGGATAATTTTGTAAAATAAATAGACTGATATGGAGATATTAATATTAATTAGTTTTTATTAAGCTCTCGTCTGGTAAATTAGCAAGATGTTTGTTAGCGTTTAGTACATATTATAAATTTAATAGATAAATTTCATAGATAACTCAGTCATAAAATGTTTTCTTTTCTTTTTTTAGAAATCATCTTATATTTTATCCTTTAAAATCAATATCTTATTTGGTAAATATTATGATAAATTATTTTGTAAAATAATCTAAAACTTTTCATTTTATTTAATAAATAAATTCAAGAGAATGTTTACTAAATCTTTCCGAAAAAAGCTATTCAAAAAAATAGGATAATTCTAATTATTCTGGAATTATCTTATTGACCTATAATGATTTTTAATTAAATAGTTTAGATTTTATTTATAAAAATGAAAGCAAATTATTTTTAGGTGTTCACCTTCATACCTTAAACCATTCTACCAAGAGAAAGTATTTAGTTTTTTAATGAAAACATTTTATAAAATTATCATCAAATATAAAAATTAATTAATTTGTTTAATCTTATTTTTGATTTTCTTTTTCTTTCTATGGTTTAAATAACTTATTTTCTTCTTCGTTTTATTATAAAATAACTGTTTTAGTTTATATAAAATTATATTAGTAATTAAAACTGATTATTTTTAGAAAAAAATTATCTTAAATACTTTTTAAGACTTTTTATGTACTTAAATATTAAAAATTTTATTGAATAATAATTAAAAATATAAATTCATTTATTAATTTTTTTTTTTCTGGTTTATTATTCTTATGTTCATAATCATTTTAAAACAAAACTTGTTTTATTTTATAAAAAATTGTTAAAGAAACAAAAATAAATTATTTTTATCAGACAAACATTATCTTAAATACTTTTTTTTACCTATCAATAACAATTACAGTAAAGTAAAAAAATAATTAAGATTTTAAATTCGAAGATAAAAAATTATTAATTAAGAATAAGGATAATCTAATTTTTAACTTAAGATTTCTGAGAAACATTCAGTTTAACACTGTTGAAATTTTTATTTTAATTTCTATGCCTAGTTTAGACTGGTCTAATTTATTTTTGATACCAAAAAAATATAAATTTTGACACAAAAACACAAAAATTATTTCTAAATTTATAAATAAAATATCAGTTTATTTTTCATTTTTATTAAAAGTTAGTCTAATTTTGTTAAGCAAAGCCGTACTACATTTGATTTTAGTTTTATTATAAGTAATAATTCATTTAAGGGTTGTACACGTTGTTTTATTAATTGTGATTTTACTATGCATTCATATGATGATTTTAACCAACTTGGTTTTGCTAATATTGCTAGAGACTATTTCTATTATAATGCAATAAATTAGAAGTATAAGGCTAGTTAGGTTTATCAGACTCAAGTGTTAGAAGGTTAGGAGTTTAGCTGTAAAAATCAGTATTTTCTTGTGAAACCTACTTACTTCCAAAGTTGAATTGTTGACCATATTGGGGAGAAGAAAAATCTTACTGCAGCTTTATTTCTCTGAGTTCATCTTATAAATTTGGGTTTGGAGGAGAATCAAAAAAGTTATCATCAAGCAAATCAACTTGATTATTTTTTTTCATATGAGCAAATTAGCTCTATTAATTATTAGTTTAACGAGTTTGCTCTGGTTAATTACTTTAATTAAAATTATTGAAATCGAAATTCCAAACAGTACCAGAGTCATTGTAATTATTACTCAAAACAGTTGTATTTTAATTAATTTTATTTTAATATGACGTAGTCTTGCTCGTATATACTGTTCCTTGATGAATTTTCTCACCTTATAGTTTGTTATTATAATTACTATTGTTGTTACTATTGTTGTTATTGTTATTGAAAGTACAAGCAGTAGTTTAAGTGGTGAAATTTATTAGATCATTATTTTAATGATTTTTTATGTACTGAATATTTGCCAGCTCTTATTCGCTAAGATTATTGTTAATTTTGTTATTGTTTTCCTTTTTTGAAAGTATAGAATTTAGGTCAAATTCACTTTCACCTTGAGGTTTGTTTGTATTCCTTAATGCTTCTAAATCTTTATTTGTTTCAAGCTGTAGGCTTAATATCTCAGCAATAATTTACTCTCTAATATCTTTATTTATTTATTTAACTTAGAACTAAATCACTGCACAGACAGGCTTGTGGTCAGAATTATCTAAATTGCAACTCTCATAGAGAAGAAACTAATTTTCTATGTTGCAGTTATCATTTTCAATATCCCATATAAATATTCTGTCACAGTAAGAAGGAACTCTCTGCTTCTTTGATGTATCATAAATATTGGTTCCAGAATCAAATTTATATGTGGGAAGGAAATGAATACGCTTTTCATAGAGGTATTTAAAAACAGCTGCTTTATCTAAACTATTTTAGCCATCACCTGCACTGAAAGTATTACTTTTTGGGATTCCCTATTGCTACATCTCTAATGATCCTGCTCCTTATGATTATCCAGATCCTGATAAGCTAGAAACAGAAATTGGTCTTCCTTGCAGCTTTCGTATGCTATAAATTTGATCAAAATTCAAAAGCTACTCATCTATCAAGCTTTGAGCTTCTTTTAATTTAAAATCCTTTCTTAAATCAAGAACTTTGTTAATTACTGAGAGGCAATCTGCATACTTTTTATCTATTCTGAAATTTAGATCACCCATTAAAATTAATTTATCTGACTTTGAAATAGGTTCCTATATAAATTTTTAAGATTAATATATTTTTTTTATTACTTCATATTTTATTTCATGTAATTTAATATTATTTTTTACCTTTTTGTAAGTAGCCATTCCTTCCTATTAAAACGAGTATTAAAAGCACTGCTAGAGAGAGCTAATTCTGTCACTGACCTTAGACTAACCAGCTGGTAAGTGACAATTTAAAACTGCTATAGAAGTATCATCAACGTTAAACCTAATTGCTACTCCACCTTTATTTCCTAATTACCCTACAAAACCACACTTCACACTATCAAATTATATATTGGTAATTCTGCCGTTCATTTCACTTTTTGCAAAAACATAAGTCTAAATACCGACTAAATTTGCTGCTGTTACAAGAAAATAACCTTTGCCTAAGTTGTTTAATATAATTTATTCCCAATAATTCTGGGAATTGTGCTTTTAATGGGTGCTCATCATGAGATTTTAAGGCTTTAATTCTACTAATTCTTAAAATGCTATAATCACAATATCTTATTTTTAATTATGGAGAAAAATAGGATTTAATTAATGAGTAGTCTTTTCTGGAAGATAGGCATTTAGATTCCAAGTGCAAGCAAATATTGTTAAGTTGCTCTTTGTTATAAATTCTTCCTCTCTTTACTTTAATTCCTTTTGCATTTCTTCTTAAAATCCTAAATTTTCTTAGGTTTCATAGTGTTCACCTGTTGAAGAAATAAAAAAACAAAAATATGAATGAAGCTCTTTTAAATATGATAAAATTACCTAGAATGATGCAATAGCATTATTATTTGACTGCGTCAGTTAAGTTACCTTTGAAAAATCTCTTAGCAGATGAGAATTTTCCTTTCAAGAATCCTAAAACTCCTTGTTTTCCTGTTTTAGCCACGTTAGAAGTAGTTGCATTAGTATCTGCATAGTGCAAGCTAATATTATCACCATTTTCTCCCCAGCATTGTTAAAAGTCTTTCTAAAACTTTTCTTAATCACTTGAGCTGTTAAATTTTAAATTTAATTACTAAAATATGACTTGTGTTAATGTAATAAAAGCAATTCTAAGTTAGAAGAAATTAGTCCTATCTAAACAATCTAAGCAATTAGTTCTAATAATACCCTTTTATTTTTTCATGACGTCACCTTTAGCATTTCTAATAAAAAATCCATATCTCTACAAATTACTTAATGTATTAACTTTGATGAATTAATCTATATTATCAAATTTTTCACTTTTAACTTCGTGGTGAAAATCAAATTCCTGATATTCTATAGTATCCCTCTTATTAGGTGCTTCACAAACTTATTCTACAAATTCCCTAGTTAATTTCTATTAAATAAAAGTTAAATTAGATCATTTTAAATTATACCATAAATCCTCAGTAATAAGACAAATTTTAACTAAGGATTATATAAAAATAATATCAAATATAATAAAGAAGATAGAGCTTTATGCTATACTTATTCAATAAGAACTTATGGCATATTAAATTATTTGTTTCTAAAAAAAGTGAAATAATAAATAAATCAATCAATAGATTGATCGATCAAGCAAAACACGTTTCCTGAAATAGATATTTTCAATAATTAAACATTCTTGAAAAGATTTTGGTTTTGTTCATAAAGTTTGCAATTTATTTTTCTATTTTAATCTCTTAAATTTTGATTTTGAAAAAGTTTAATTTGAATATTTATCAATCAGTTTACATCAAAATTATATTGCCTCTATTTTTATTTTCTATTTATTTGCTTGCTTAACTTAATTTAGGTTTCATAGACTTACTTGTATTTATTTATTGCAACTATATTAAAAACGATGATTTTATATTGCAGTTGAATTATACCTAAAAAAGGATTTTAAATTTTGCTTGATTTGTTTCATAAGTTAATTTATTGTGTTTTTTAAAAGTAATTTTTACGGATTCGTTTGTGCTAGAAGCTTACATTAAATTAACACAGGTCGCTTCACTGTACTATTTATTTAAATAGTCTAAGTGAAGCTTACAGGCCTAATTGCTTAGTTACTTAGAAAAATCTATCTTGACTTTTGCTGATAAACCTTTCTATGACCAAAAAGAAGGGACACTTCCTCTAATTTATACATGTGAAATAATGCATTCAGCCTAAGGTAACATGAGTATTTACTCCGATTCTACAAAATTAGCCACATTACCATCTGAATCTATTCCTCTGTGGGAGTATCTTGTACCTCCTCTTTTCATACTACGCCTTGAAATTAATGTGTAATAAGCCAAATTCGGTAAATATGATACTATATTATACACATGACCTTAAATTAACTATGCTTGCCAATCTAAGCTAACTTTTTGCTATATTAAGGGCTTCATTAGATTATAATTCCACATAAAATCATAATCGACTAAGTGAAAAAGTTAATTTTGCTGAGACTATGAACTATTTTGTTGACTTGATTATGGCTTTTGCTAACTCTAAAGCTCATATATTTTCTACTGAGAAAGTGTTAATGGGTATTTGTATGAAAAATAATAACCTCCGCTTGATAAGATCTTTTCTATTTTATCAAGAAAGCTTAGCACTTCTTTTGAAGATTTAGATTGCTCTGGGTTTTCATTGATTTCTTTAAATTCTACAGATACAATTTCAAATATTTTATCCTTTCCTTCTAAAACGAAAAGCACATTCACTTCCTTAACTAGAACTAAAAAATTTACTCCTAGCACATTGATTATTCCAAGAAAGCCGCTATATTCTTCAGGAGTACCTTTTAAATGCTCATATCCTTCCTTTATTTTCCCGCTTGCCTTAAATATGTAGAGATTAGAATTAATGTTCGTGACAGATCTGTCAGCTTCTAAGCTGTAAATTTCATAAAAATCATAAAGCTTTATTAACTTGGTATTTAGCTAAGCCTAGAATTTTTTATCGTTTGTTGATTAAAATTGAATACTTTGAATACTGTTAACTATTTGTTTTGCAAAATTTTTCATTTATAAAACTTATCTTTAATGATGATTTGTTATTAAGATATTTTAATCAATCTATTAATGAATAAATATTTTATTTTAAATTTAGAACCAACAGATTTATTCTTGAATTTTTGCAAAATATTGTTTTAAGGCTACTACTTAGGTTTGCTTGCTTGTTCTTACTATGATGTTTAAACCTTATTTATAGCTTTTGTATGTTTTATTTATTCTAAAAAGAAAATATATTGATTCAAAAAAAAGTATTAAATTTTTATTTGCAAAATTAATTAATTAAATAATTTATCTATCAATCAATCAATTTGTAATACTAATATAGATTTATATATGATAAACAAATAATTTATTCTGGTCATTCTTGTTAAAAAGTTATGGGAGGAAAAGAATTTACAATCATTAGTGTTTTGATGTAACATCATAGTTGCTTAGCAAAAAAGAATTTACATAAGCAGTAAAATACTTCTTTTTTTAATATTTAGCCTATTAATTTCTAAATATCAATTAATCATTTCACTTATTATATATTAATAAATTAAATCATAAAATAATTTAAAATTAAAAAAAAACATATTTTTCTCTAGTTAGCAAGCACTATATCAAATTTTTTTCACTAATTGCACCAGTATAAATATAAAAAATTCACTAAATTTTCATCACATACTTTGATCTTTTTAAATAAATCATAATTGACATATATCAATCAATTGATTAAATGCAGATTAACATACATATACAATAATTTAATTTGTTTTATAAAAGTCTATATGTTGTATTACTAAATTTTATACTTAAATTTATACAACCTTTTTTAATTTTAGTCCTTAATAAGCCAAATATTTATAATATATCTTGTTGAATATTTTCTATTTCCTTAATATTCTAAAGATATTAATATTTATAAATATTCATAAATCTAATATTTATTTCAGCTTATAATACTCAAAAAATAAAAATAAAAATTTTAGAAAGAATTGCTTCCTATTATTTTGTATAATTACTTATTGCTCTATTTGTTTTTTTTGCTCTTAATTTGTCAATAATTCATCACTTAACAAAAAAAAGTTAAATAATTATATTATTCAAACCCTTGATAATTAATTGAATTGAAAAGTTAATGGATTTATAATTCAAAAAAAAATATTGAAATTATTTGAATCATTTGTTTCAAAAAAGAAAGAATAAAAGAAAATTTTGATTATTATTATTTTTTGTTAATAAAAATATTAAAAAGTTAAATAATTTTATGAAAATAAAATTAAATAGTTTTTATTTTCTAAAAATATATTCTTAATTATTTAATTGAAAACAGTTTTTTTATATAAATAAAAATGCCAGTCATTTAAAATATTTTATTTAACTATCAAATATTCCAATGTTTTTATGTTATTGTTTTTTTTATTATTCAAAAATGTTAGTTTTATTTATTTTAAATATATATTTTGAAGTAATTTTTTCATTCAAAAATTATTAACCAAATCTTTTTTAAAAAAGCAAAATACTAATAAACTATTCAATTATATTGAAATTTTAGTAGATAAATGAACGATTTCTTTTAAACTAGCCTCTTTAAAACAATTATAAAAATAATCCAGCTGATAAATAATTCAAACTTTAAAAATTTAGAAATATTTTTTAATTTTTACATGATTTGAGATTTCTTTTTTTTTAAATTGGAAAATTATAAAAAATTATATTAAATTCAAGACTTCAACCTATAACCTTTTAATAAATTTGTTAAGTTTTTAATAATCTAATTTAATCAAATATAATTGTATTTCTTATAAAAAAATATTACCTTTGTTTAAAAAAATTAAAAATCATCTTTCAAAAATATGTAAAATAATTTTTGTATCAGTTTTAAAAAAATAGTCAGTATTGAAAAAATTTAAGGTAATAAATATTGATCTTACTGATATGTTTATTGAATTTATATTTAGTTACTATAAAAAAATATATTTATGTAAAAACTAGCTCGTTGAGGGATATTTTACAAAATATACACTAATAGTTGTTAAAAAAAAAAGATTGAAGTTAATACATCAAATCAATTGTAAGAATTCTTTTTTAAAGATTGAGCTTATAATTGAATACTTCTACTTCAGTTGAATAATTTAAATTGAATATTAGAAATTAATAATTTATCAACATAAAATAAGATAAATAATTAAATTTGAAATGATGAATACTGATTTTACATTACCAACTGAGCATTAATAGCTTACAACCGAAGGACCTTTTGTATCTTAAAAAAAAGATTTTAACGAAGTGAATTTTTCTGATGCCAAATAAAATTCACCGTCTAATGGTATAAGTCATTTGTTTTATTAATCAGGATTTGATTAAAATCAGTTAATCAGAAATTGTAAATCAGAAAATAAAATTTTAGATGATTTAGAAAAGGTTGATCCATTTAATATTACAAAATAAAGCGATTAAAATGATATTTAAATGAACTTAGAGCATGATATTTTGAATAAGAGCGATATTTTTACATAAAGAAATAATTAAATAAATGAAGAGATATTATAAATAAGGATAGATCATTCAGAAGATGTATTTGAATATTTCGAGAAAGAACCTTCTTATTAGGCGATTGAGATAATTGACTATGAAAGATTCCTTAGTTTAGTTGAATTTGCTTAAATTGATTTAAAACTTAGAAAGCTATCGAAAAAGTTTAAAGCATTGCGAATAACTAATGTAGATTTAACTACTCACCATTTAAAAATACTATAATATGGCATACTTTAAAATAGAAGAGATTTAGAAATATAGCTTAATAATAACAATATTGATGATTAGTCTTTTTTTTAGTTTCTTTTAGAATCAAGATGCTTCAAACTAATATAATTTATTAATAATATAGGTAATTATTTTATTTTTATAATTGCCATATTTCAAAGTTCTCAAAATTAAATTAAGTCATTTGATTGCAAATTTACATTATTATCATACCCTAAAATCTCATAAAATGAATTTTAATATTTTTTGAAAATAAACATTATAATTATAATTAACAAATAAAATTTATTCTATGAATATCATTATTTTAGATGTTCAGATTTAAAGGAAATACAGTTCTAAAAATTAATTTAAAGTTTGTTTTTTCTTATTAAATATTTAATTTAAAAAAAAGGAATTTTAAAATTCATTGACTCTATATACGAAAAATATTCAGGTAAAACTGTAAAAAGAAGAAATATGCTGAGATTAACTGAATATAATATGGTTTTAGAAAAGAGCGATGATGATCTAATATTCACTTTGCATACGGGTTCAAATTAGTTTAGATATCTTAAAGATTGGTCTGAATAGCACAAGAAATATACTGTTGTTAATTATGATATAAAGCAATGCTCGAAAGAAGTTGTTAAGAAGATTCTACAATGTGAATTCACTAATACTCACTTACCAGTTATACTTTCTCTTAGTATTAAAGTAGAGGCATGGAATGTGGATTAAATTAGCGATGTACTTTAAAAGCTAAATACAGTAAATACTCTAGATTTAGGTGGATCGCTTGATTTAGCAGAATATGATGTAGCAAAAATATTTTTCCATGAAAAATAGTTCAAAATAAAAGATTTGATCATTAGAGATATTCCTTTTAAAAATCCGGCTTTTAAATTATTTGTTTAGCATTTTATTTATAGTGAATTCACAATTACAAAGTCTTTAGACATCAGTAATTGTGAAATAAATGATGATAAAGTTTTTCTCTTGTGTGAAAATATTAGAACAAGAAAAGAAAGGATACCTCTTCAACAGATTTATTTGTAAAAAAATCCTTTTATTGGTACAGAAGGATGGAGGAGATTATTTTCTATGATGATTTTTGGAAGATGTACCGCAATTACTGATCTAGATTTGAGAGGATGCCTTATAACTAAGAATCATTTGGAAGAGGGTATTATTGCTGGATATAAATCTTCTTAAAGGATTTCTAAAAAATTTTGTATCCGTATGCCTTTAAGGACTCTTTTTATTTCCAGTTCTGAAATGACCCCAGAATGTTGGAAGATATTCACTAAAGAATTTTTATTCCATCCTAAAATAAACCTTGAAAATTATAATTTTTTTTTTACTGGTTTCTTTATGAGCAACAAAATCCTTACTAATTAGTGTATGAATGATAAAAATATAGAAATCAAACACAACGATAGCAAGGAAACTCACACTCTTTAATCTTCGTTGAAGTAATCATAAAAAATGTACTAAGAAAACGAATTGACAGTATATTCTAAAAGCTAATTGAATTAAAGTGGACACTCAACTCCTAAATCTATGAAAGTTTATAACTTAAACTAATTGCACCTTGAAATTAAAAAAAATGAATAAATAAGCAAACATTATGAAGATTAGATCTTCAATTATCCAAAATCTTCAATCAGCAAAGATTAAAATTAATATAAAATAAACAAAAATATTCATGATGATAAGTAATTTATAAATTAAACTTATGATCAAACATTTAATAAGAGCTAATATGAAGATATGACTGAAGAGTCTGCAATATAATAATATGATTTAAACAACAGCCATTTAAATTTAAAATAAGATTGTAATCAAAATCAATAATAAACGAAGAGTCACTTTTAGCTGAGTTAGATTCATCCTAATTCAAGATCACAATCTCAAACTTCTCTTAATTAAACAAAATCCATTTTTTCAAAAGAAAATACTTAAAAATTGCAAATTCATAAAATCAACTAATAAGATGATTAAAATACTCTAAATATCTTAAATTAAAGCAATTAAGATAATAGTTTTACTTCTATACCATCGCAATAAGATTAATTTCACCTTTAGGTTTGTTAAAAAAATTTATTTTGTAAGTCTCAAAAGTCAAAAAGTTTAAACGAGTTGCATAGTCCGTAATTTTAGGAATAATAACCAAATGTAAAACCAGCAAGTAATGAAGAAAATAAAATAGAATAAAATGAGAGTGGAATATATTTGAATAAATAGAATAAATTGAAGAATTTAGAAGATTTTGATAGCAACCATTCCCATAATCATAATAATAATAATAATAATAATGAGAAATTCAAGAACCAGCTTCATTCTTAAAAAATAGATTATTACACTAAAGAAAAGAGCAAAGATTCAGATAGATAAAATGAAAAGGAAAACGATTCATAGAAAACAAAAACAAAATCAAATAAAGACTAAACTTTTAACTTGATTTATAACTCTGATTTAGATAATTTAAGGATTGAGCAGATACCTGGAGTTACTTCAGCGTTTTCTTAATCTGTATAGATATCCTACATTGAATTGCTGTAAGCAAAGTAAAAAAATCTCTCCTCATCTTAAACATAACCTTTAAGTGTAAATAATGAAAACAACTAGTAAAAGCAAATTTAAGATAATAGCAAACTTGTTAGGTTACATTCTTACTCACATCAAAAAAAGAATATTCTTGATAAAAATAGCTTTCCTTAGCAGGGAAAAAACAAGCAAATGTTTAGATCTATTTCTTATAACAATCAAAATCATGCTCAGATTAGATTTGATGAATATTATAAATAAAATATACTGAATAAATAGTCATAAGAGAAAAATACCTCAAACATTGTACCTTATTATAAAAAGAGTAGTTTTGGTCATAAACATGTGAAAAGTGCACAAGAAATAGTAGAGAATATTAACTAAGTTGTATCGTAGAATTCTTTTACTGATATAGTTTAAAATTTAGAGGAGCAAGGCAATGCTAAGATTTCATATAATGAGCTTTTTAGTGGTAAAAAAGATTAAACAAGTACTCCAAAATAGTTTTAAGATGAAAACAGCTAATCATTTTAGGTCCAAGCAAAAAACTCTTAAAGTGATTAAGAATAGATGCTAAAAAACTCTGCTTCTGATAATGAAAACTCTAAAAATAGTAAAAACATTTCTTAGTCTTTTTTGGATACTAATAATCTTTAAAGAAGTTTAAAAGAATAATAATAAGTTTATAATGGACTCTTATCCCCTCCTAAGTAGTTATCCAATAATAAATTGCAAGATCCATCCAATAATTTACCAGTATAGTTTATCAAAGCTGAAACCTTGTATCCTAAGAACTAAGCTAAAATATAAAATACAAACGATTCACCTAAAAAGAAGTTTATGCAAAGGTAAAGTGCCAACATAATGGATAGTTCCATTAAATAAAATAAAAGAAAAGAAAGTAAACAACAATCATCTTTCCAAACAGATCAAGAAAAAGCTGAAAGTGAAAAATTAAATTTTAAATAAATGAAAGTTGTAGATAAGTATAGAAAAAATAACATTTTCTACAAAAAATTCAGAGCTAAAAACGAAACTGGTGTCATTAATAAGCAAGAAATCTTAGGTTCTGTAGAAAATGCTATTTATAATTTATTAGAGCATTATGTCTAATAAAAAAAGCCTCAGCTTTAACAAATTATACTTCATACCACAGACTAATTTCCTTACCTCTCAACTCAAACCTAACAGTAGAGTATTCCAGAGTTTTAAGGTAAGATATAAACAAAATTTTTATTAATTTAAAAATATTAATAAAATAAACATCATATTTTTGGCTTTATTATTTATTATTTTCAACTCAAAATAATAAAAATATCAATAAAATTTTGCACTAATTTAATATATTGAGCAAATTAAAAATTAAAAAATTTTTTTAAGTTGGTTTCTTAATAATAAAAAATAAAAAATTATTTAGATATTTCGAATTTTAAGTTGAAATAAATCACTTTTAAAAAATTTACAAGCTACCTTTTATTTTAGATTAATAAAAAATAATTTTCTAAATGAATATTTTTAATTAAATTTATTAGGAAATATTTCACCTGCTGGTTGGAGTAGGCTTTTCTTTTTATTGTAAAAATGTTAAGTGTTTGTAGTTCCTTTATCAAATAATAATCCATAGTTGCCAATTACTCCTTTATTTAACGAAAAATATGAATATCTTCACCCTATTCCTGAGGAAATAATCAAAGAATCTACAACTACTTAACTCTATTAAAATTTAATCTTTTTTTATATAAATGCTGATAGACTGTATCATAAAATATATAAAGGTAAATTAACTCCTATATAATGGTTATACTTTAATCCAAGCTCTAGAATCAAAATCATTAAATCTAATTGCTTCTCGACCTTCATTAACCTTGAAAGAAATATTAAATTGGATAACTAAGATAATACGTATACATTTAAGACTGAAATTATCGATTTTAATTGGGAAGGTAAATTTAATCTAATTAAAAATTTTGAGTATTCACTTTTTGGTTAAACTTTATAATTATTTTATTTGTGTAGGTGAAGAAAAGGGATGGAAAATATTTACTATAAATGTATTGCTTAGCAGGAGATTTTAATTAAAGCAGCTTTACTTAAAAAATGTTTAAATCGATAAAATATTATAGGTTTTAGAGGAATATAAATTAAAATATAATAAAACTGAAATACCTTGTTAACAATGGAACCTTAGCATCTTGTGCTTTTCATTCAGTTCTTGTACTTCGTCTAAATCACTTGCCAAATTTTTATTTTATTTTTTCAATTCAGAATAATTGAAAGTAATATATAATGGTGTAAGGCATTTAAATTTAATTAAAAAAATTAAGAAAATAAATTTTAAATTATTAAATAGAAAGAAGATTAATTTTATGTTTTTGGGAAGGATTATTCATAAGAAATATTGACATTTAATACTTCGGTAATAAATTCAAGAATAGTTGAAGACCCATATTGCTTGAACAGGTTCATAAAATATCCTTATAACTTGTAAGCTCCCTATCTCTCTTAATTTTTTGTAAGTAAAAAAGGATATTTTTCTCCTCATTTTTTTACAGGATCAGTTTCTGTTTAGCTAACAAGCAAGTTTTAGTGCAATAAAATTATTCAGGCTTTTGATCGCCAAATATCTGTTTACTTATCAAATATGAATAAAAAAATTTAAAATTATTTATAATCTCGTTCTCCTAGTATACCTGCAGTTAAACTAAAATAGTTTATATGTGAGTCAAATGAGCAAAAGAATAGGACTTAATATTCTAAGCTTATAGAGCCTTGTTTGATTCTGCATCAAAGCAGAGAAGATTTTACAGATTAAATTGTTTAATTTAACTGTTCTCTGTTTGAAGGTGGCTCATTAATAATAGATCCTTAAAAGCTCAAAAAAATAATTACTTCAGTGAACTTAATAAATCTATACCAATTTTATTTTATAAATCAACAAAGCCTCTAGGAAAAATAAGACTAATAAAATTAACTTCGAACAGCTTCTATTCAAAAAAAAGTAATTTTTTTAAATAATTACTATTTCTTTCGTGCTAATTTTGCTTGCAAAATAGTTTAAATAAGCAAACATTTCTTTTTTTAAAGTTTATTTTATCTTCATTTAGTTTTTTATTAATTAACACAGAATTTTCATTTAATTTTTATTAATTACAAAACTATTTAAATAATTAAAGAATATCTAATTCCAAAAAAATAATTTTAGATAAACTAAGAAATTCATATCTATCTATCTCATGACGATAAGCTAAGAATGTATGGGGAAATCAGTGGACTCAAAAATTCCTCTGAGTAAATTAAGTTATATGCTAACTACATATAATACCTACAACATAAATAGTATATGGAAAAAATGAAAGAGATAGGAATGAATCCTACTTATCATCACCCCTACAATTATTATAATTGCTTGTATGCTAATAATAAATCTGTTGTTTTGGTGTTTGAGACAACTTGTAGCAATTCATGTGGATAGAGATGTGGGAGGACAGCAGATATTATTTATTATTATAAATAAACTTTTTCTGAGTCTTAAAAAATTCCTGATTATCTAACATATATTAAACTCAACAAAAAAGTATCTCCTTACTATTTTTCTAGTTTTTTATTTAATAAGATTGTTGATCTATACTCTGAGGAACATATACTGAGTTTCCTTTTTTGTACTGTTTACACTGATGATTACAATTACCGCTTCTTTGATTATGTCAAGCTTCTGCATGTTTATCTCTTAATACTCTTCTAACTACTAATAAGTTTCCTAATTATTTTTTATTCTTAAAATGTAAACAAATCGGAATATATTGAGTTGATTTTTGTATACTTGCCTCTTTGCTTGAGTGTATTATTGCTTCTTTGGTAGGTATCAAAAGCAATAACTCTTATTTCTAAATCCAAATAAGTATTTGCCATTTAAAGCATAATAACTAGAAAAAGAACTTTTGAAAAAAAATCTACCATCAGAAATAGATAGTAAGTTAGATAACTAAAAAATAAAAACACAATAGAAGACTAAAAGTGTTAAAGCTTAAAAAACTTAGAAGAAATAGACTGCTCTCCATAATCTCATTGGTTATTATACAAAAGTCCACTAGAAATTTATAATTCAAATAAATTTAAAGTAATATTTGCTTCCTTTAGGTCATTTGTAGCAAACTTTACCTTTTACACATAGATTTTTTTCTTTAAAGATTTTGTAAATAATTTTTATTTATTTTAATTACCTTATTAATCAATCGTTTTAATTTTATAAAAAAAGAAAAATTATTTAGTTATAGCTACTCTTTTAATTTACTTCTTTTGTTTCTTGATTTACAAAATCAAAACTAGATGTAAAATTTACAGAGATAATATTTGGATAAAAGCAATTATCATGAATGTTGCGTAACTAGATGTACTAGATTTCATAGCATCTAAAATTTCATACAGTTATGTATTTTCTTTGCCTAAAATAAAAGTTTTATTTGGTAAATAAGCAGGTAAAGTAATCTCAGGGTCTCTTATCTTATAGTTGCTTAGGCTGCTGTTTAGAGATGTACCTATATTTATTACTTGGTATTTATATGAAAAAAGCGATGATTAGCGTGATAACCTATTAAGCATTCTTTTTTTATTTAACTTTGCTACCTAGTTTGTATACTTCTTCTTTATCTAAGCTTAGAAAATAAGTAAAGATAATTTTTAAAAAAATGTATTAATTTTTAATATTCAATTTTAATTAGATACAGAGAAGGCCTAAGAAATTGTAAATAACAGCATGGTTTAATTAAAAAAAGAAAAAACTAAGTTTATAGCAGAGTATGATAAATAAATATAGACCTTTTTAAACATGTTTAGATGAAATTAAAGAATCAAATACTCCCTAAAATTTATTCAAATTAATAATTTGAAAATTATAAAATTGTATCCTCAAAAAATTAAAAGCATAAAAAATTTGGCTTTATAACATTTATTATATGTAATTTATTTATTTATTTATTTAGTTAGTTAAGTAGTTAAAATTTTATAAGTTAGATAAGGATAATATTATTTATCTTTTTAAATTTTATTTTTTGAAATAATTAAATACATTTTTGATGAAATTATTATATAAAGAATTCAAATTAGTTATTTATATTTAAAGAAAATGAAAGTGTGGTAAGTATTAAAACTCTCAGTGACTTAACATATTTTATTAGTATTATAATATACATTAATAGAAAATGGAGATTATTTTTTATCCTTAGATATATATTTATTTTTTTTAAGTATAGATAAGTTAATTAAAGAATCTATTTTTTTGGGAATTTTAAAATAATAAATTACTTTGACAAAAAAATAAATCTTTTTCATAAATTAAACAAAAATAATAATTTATTTAAACAAATTAATTTTCACTTGATTATCACTATTATTGCTATTATTATTCTTATTGAGGTTACTAATTTTCATTATTATTTTATTATACCTTTTTTTCTACTTAACGGAAATTTAAATTGATACGGCTATCTTAAAGATAATTGATTGCATGTCTGAAATTATTATCAAAGAACTTCAAATCTTTATTCTTATTAATTTCTTCATTATCATAAAGATGAGGATAAAGTTCTCTTACATGTTTTTCAAATTCTTCTTTGGGGAATGATCCAGGGAAAATTCTAGGAACTCCGTGGTAACAGTTTCTAGAATAACCACTCATTATCATCAAATCACCTGCATCTAAACGAAGAGGTAAAGGAGTAAAATCTTTAGTTCTATCACCCATCAAGAATATACAGGAACAACCAAAAGTAAAGCTGAAAATAGGAGATTTCTAATCTTTCTCGCCATCATCTAAATGTCCACTCATATAGTTCTTTTTATCATAATAATTAACTATCACTGCTTCTGGTTCGTAATCATAAACATCAGTAATTTCTTCTGAGACTACATTTTTGGCAAATTCTGCTAATTCATTGATAATATCAGGCATAGGTGTGGTGAAAGAAGGATAAAGACGATTATCCCAATCATACTATGCTCCAACGTTTGACCATCTAATTTTTTTATTGAAGTGGAACTTCTTATAGTCATTGGTTAAAAATTTATCAAGACTATATTCTTTTGAAGTTTTGCTTTTAGTACTATACATGCTGTCAGCCTTGGAAGTATCTAAATCCTCTTTTTTGGATTCTTCTTCCTCAACTTTTACCTCTTCTTCTTTTTCTAATTCCATGCCTTCCTCTTCTTTTTTACCTTCCTTTGATTTTGATGGGTCATAAGTCTGCTTCCAGTCAGGGTTATCTTCGTAGATGAATAAATTAGTTCTATATGGTCTTTTTACATAAGTATTCATGCATTAAATTACAACTTCTAGCTATTTTTATATCGACAAAGCATTCTTAATTACATAAACTCCACTAGGAAATCCTAATTTATATGCTCTATATCCTTTCATATCAATCTAGGTGATATTGTGCTTAGCTAGGTCAACTTTTGGATCATTGAAATCTATGACACCTGAAAAATCAGTTTTTACACCCTAATAAAAACGATATTTTTTTTCTAAAAGCTTAAAATTATTCATTTTATCCATCTGAACATTGTCAGGAAGGTAAATTGATTTGTCTTCCATTTTAATTCTGCTATTTTAAATTTTTTGATTAATAGATAGATAGCTAGCTAGTTTTGTATTGAAGAACCTAAAACTCTTTTTTCGTGTTAAATTTATATATCTTACAATTATTTATAAAAAATTAAATTGATCTGATCGATCGCCAATATTTTATATTATTATTGATGGATAATTTTGAAAATTAATTAATACACATAAATCCATCTAAATAATTTAACTTTACTTGACTAAATTATGAATTTACTTTTATCTTGAATTTAATCTTTTTTTTTTGTTGCAAATGTATTTCAGAAATATTTTACAAAGTCTACTGAGAAAGTTATCAAAAATTATTTTAAATAAAAATAAAACAAAGCAATTCTAACATTTTTGTGAACAACTACCCATTCACTATTATTAAAAAACCTAATAAATACACTGTTCAAACCTGATTTTAAATATAATAATTCTTATAATTTCATCAATATAGTAACTAACTAAAGCCTCTATCTAACTTATTTGATACTCGCCACTTTTAACAATTATTTTTATAATATTTTAAAACACTTTAAAAATTAGTTACAAACCAAATTCATTTTTTTATTCATAAAATCATATTTTTTTAACTTTTCTCTCTTTAGTAATTTTAAACTTTCTTTCTTTTTTTGAAAGAATTTTAATTTAAAAATATTTTGACTGAAACATAAACAAATTTAAAATTTCATATAAATCCTTAATCACAAAAATGTTTATATTTTAGTTGAAATATTAAATCATTTACACCAAAAAAATACCTTTTAAAATTGCCTTTTTGTATATTTTAACAAATTCCAAACAAATTTATAAAATTTAACTCATATTTTAATAAAATAAATGTTTTATAATAATGACATAAATAATAATTTAATATTAAAAATACATTTTAAAAATTTTAAATTGCCTTTTTTATAAATTTTTATATTTATTTTCTTACATACTTATTCATAAATTCTTTGTTGATTTGTTAATATTTAAAAAAATTAGTTTTACTTATTAATATTTGATACTTTTATAAGTTAATTTTTTGAATTGTAGAGGAAATGGAAATAGAATAAATATCTAATACTGATTCAGTGATTGTTTTTTCATTAGAATTCAATGATGAAAAGATAGAATTATTGCCAACTGCTCGATTGATTATAAACATTTTTGAAGAGAAGATAGAAAAATTAAAAGAAGGAAAAACCCATCAATCTTATGAAAAGCTTTTAAACATGATATTAAAAATGCCATTTAGAAAATAGCTAAAAGTATCTTAGCTCTAACAGTCAAAAGCTTATAAATTTAATTTTATTCTAGAAAATGGCTAAGATTTAATTTAAAAAAATGTATATGCTTACACTAAAGCGAGTGAAAATCCTTTACTAGACTTAGATGAATAGTTTTAAGACTTTGCTTATAATACAAAAAAAACTGGAAAGGCAAAAGGTTTGTGTGAAAGCGAGGATATATTATATAAAGCTGCTCTTGCAAATGATGTTAATAAGTAAGTATTTAAAAACGATAAAGAAGTTTTGAAAAAAGTTATGGATGCTAGAAAGTCTTCAAACACATAATAATACATTAATGAATCATATAAATTTGCTAAGCCGAACTCAAACAAAATAGAGAGATTGAAAAGAACTTTGATGGTTGCTTAGGGAATAGAATTATATGAGAACATATATGGATATAGAGAAGGAAATGATTAAAGGAATGGCTTTTAATTTGGCTAAAACGACTGGTTTATGGGACCATTTTATAGTTATGACCACAATTCACAATCCTTAAAATAAAAACAGATTCAAAAGCTCACGTAGGAGTTAGAACAATAAGAATCTTAACAAAGCCTTAGTTCTAAGAATAGTTTTTAATAAAGACCAAGCAGTTCGTATTAAAGATAAAATCCTCCTCAAAAAAAAAGTTAAACTGTATTAAATAAAATGAAGTTTTGAAAAAAACTTTCCTATTTTAATTCATAATAACATATTTTTCAAATTAAAACAATAATTTTTAAAATTATTATTAGATTTGAATAAAAATTTTAATTAATTTTACTTTGATTTAAAAATCAATTAAATTATATACTTATAACGAATATTCTTAAAATGACAATATAATGTGGATTATGAAATTGAGAAAAGTTAAATATCCACAGAATTGTTTAGGTTTTATTGATAAATTTACATAGAAAAATAGACACAAATTTTAATTATTTTTTGATTTTAAGAGAATTTATATTATTATTTTAAATATTTACTGACTTTTATTATAAACTAAAGTACAAATTAGTCTTTTGAATTTGATATAAAATAATAAAAACAAACATTTTTGAATTTTAATTTCTTTTTGAGAAACTTAAATAATCAAAAAAGAGATTATTCAATAGGTTTAGAGATTTCAAATAGTTCTAAAATAAAAATGAAAAAATATTAAATTTACAATATTTTTGATTTATAATGAAAATTAAACGAAAAACAGTAAAACAACAAAATTAAATAAATCAGTTGCTAGTTAATATTTATATTGTTAGAGTGAAAATATTTGTATTTGTTTGTAAACATATGAGTGTTCTTAATAATAATAATAATTATTAGACATAACATTTTGAATCTTGTTATTTATTTATTTCTTTCTTTCTTTTTGTAAATGTTCTTTTATTTTTTTTGATTTATAGTTTATTTTGTCTAAATTAACTTTCATTATATAGTACCTCTTTTTGAATGTAAAGTTAAAGTAGCAATTATTACAAAACCAATGAAAAATCCGAATACTATTAATGCACAGTGCCATTTTCCTATAGTATAATCGCTCATAGCAATCATATCTACAGGACTTTCTATATTTTCAAATTCGTTAGTTACTAGAGCTTCCAATCCGTATTTAAAGGGTGATAAAAATTCAATCCAGCCAATCCAAGCTGCAAAATCTTTTCTATTTTTAAAGAAGCCACTGAATAAAACAAAAGGAAGCATGAATAAAGGCTAAACTGCTGTAATTGTACGTATACTATTAAAAGCACTACCAGAAATAAGACCAAGAGTAGCACCACAGTAACCCATCAAAATACATATGAGGACAAAGAAGAAGAAGTGATCAGCTGAAGTATCGTTTAGGCCAACCATAAAATACATTATTGAGGAATAAATAACTGGGAAAAAAAAGAGGAGTAGATATTCTAAACAAAGTTTTCCAATTAAATAACTAAAAGTAGAGTAGTATTTTGTATTCTCTTCTCTTAAGAAAACAGGCTTTTCTAAAGGGAAATTAAGGACTACACCCATTTGAGAAGCCATAAAATTGGCCATACAAGCAGTGAATAAAACACCTTTACGATTATATGCATCTTATGGATTGCTATTTTTGTGTAATGTAGGTTGATTTAAATAAACTAAACCTATAAATAAGGACATAAATATTGTTTAGACTAAACGCGAACGAACCATAAGAGGGTTTCTTCTCAATTATTTTAAGTTACGCGAAGCTACCTTTTTAACTTAATACCAAAAGGAGGTTTAAAGAGATGAGTATTCAATTTAATCTGTTCTTACTCCTTATAGAGAAGTAAGAGTTTTATATGCTAAAACATTTTTATAGTTTTCAATTAGATTTGGATGTAATTTTTCATTTCTTTCTCCTGCAGTCATGTAAGACATGAAGAAGTCAGGTGGGCATTAATGAACAGGGCATTCCAATCCAACAGTTTTAAAATAGCTAATAGACTCTGAAACCGGTCCTTGATAGATGTAATTTCCCTGTACTAGAAGAAAGACTTGATCGAAGAGATTCCATATATCAGTATTTGGTTGATGGATACTCATAATAACTGTTTTATTGTGCTATTTAGCGAAATCTCTTAAAATGCTGCACACAATATATGCTGTAAAAGAATCTAAACCGCTGGTAGGCTCATCTAAGAAAAGGACTGAAGGATTAGTGATGAGTTCTTAGCCAATGTTAACTCTCTTTCTCTCACCTCCTGAAATACCTCTCACAAAGTGTCCTCCAATTTGTGTATTCTATAAAATTAATAAAACATTGAATATTTTTAATTGAATCAGTTATTTTATTATTCTTGTGTGGATGTAATTAGTTGATTATGTTTCTCAATTAAAATAACTAAAAATTTAAAAATTGTATAGTGAATGGGAATTTCTTCTGATTGTTACAAAAAGTTCTTTTCACCAAAGAAATAAATGAATTAATAAATTATATATTTATTATCAGTAAATAAACTAAATAAAAATTGGTTAGACTACTATCTATCTATCTATCAATTGATATCGAAAAAGTAATAATGTGATCAATTTTGCTTTAAATTAGTTTCTTTATTACCTAACACTTTTCTAACTTGAGCTAATGGATCATTTCTTTCACTCTATGATTTTTTGAATGCTGATCGCCTTCTAATTTAAGATCAGCAGCAAAATGGAGGCATTCTTTTACTGTTAAAGTTTCGAAAAGAATATCATTTTGCATAACATAACCACTAAATTGGGCAAATTACTGGTTGCTAAATGTTTATCCATTTGCCATAACGTCTCCAGATAACTCCACCTACTTGTTAGCCTTGATTTTTCTAGACAGGACGTTCAACAATGAAGTTTTACCACCTCCACTAGGACCTAAGATAGCAGTTACTGTCCCGCTTTTGCATACACCAGAAAGATTATTTAGAATTTTTCTCTTGCCATTTTTTGTATGAATGGTGTAGTTAATATTGCTAAAAGATATATCTACGCCTCGCTTATTATGAACGTTATCTAAAAACTTATCCACAACTTTAACGTTGACTTCATTTTCAGTTGTGAGTGCAACTGCATTAAATGTTGTTGACATTTGAAGTGATTTTAATCTTTATACTATTTTTTTGACAATATTTCAATTTATTATTAATTATTTATAAAATTGTAAAAATAGTCTTTCATCTTTAAATAATTTTTTTAATTAAGGTTACATTATAAAAATCAAGTTTTGATGATTGAATTTTTCACTTTATTATATCAGATAAAATTTAAAGACTAATTATTCTTATTTTGCTGATTAATTTCCATATATTTTTTGAGATAGTAATAAAATATTGATTAATTAATTCAGGGAGAAAAAATATTGAAATTTTGTAATGAATTTTTGTAATATTGCATTAATTAATATTACCAAAAAAACATGAAAATGCCGTATCCTTTTAATAAGACAATTACATTTCTAAAGAGTAATTATCAAATTAAAATGAAGCTTAATTACTTTTTTTGCTTAGAAAATTAGTAATAAATTATTAAATTTTGATGTTTTGTATTTCTTGAGCATCTTACTCTTTTAAATATTTTTAAAAAAATTTGCTAGCTTACAAACTTAATAACCACTTAATAAATTTTGATATATCATTAGAATTTTAATTATTGTTAAATTCACCCATTTAATTATTTGATAAAAATATGTGTGTGATTTTTAAAAAAAAAGCTTTGATAGCAAAAATTTCTTAATTTTTCTATTTTGAGATACATGATTGCAAATTCTAAGCAAAACTATACCAAAAAAATAAAAATTGAAGATATTTACTATTTTAAAAATTAAAAAGTTGCATAATAAATTTGTTGGATAAAGAAAAATTATAATCTTGAAATAATATTTTATTGTAATTGCAAAAGAATTATTTGTACTATAAAAATGTATTGTTTAATTTAAATATTAATTTACAAGGGAAAGGCAACTTAAATTACAAAAATGAGGTAGAGATAAGCTTCATATACTGAGTTGTATAATTAATTATTTAGCTTTTAATTACAAATTGAAGCATATAATATTAAAATTTGTTATTTAATATTTTTGGTATTTTTTAAATCTTTAAGTACAGCCAGAAATATTTAATATATTAAAGCTCTATTTAATTATATTTTACAAAAATTTTTGAAAAACTGAGTAATTAAGAGATATGCATAAGTAAAATCTATTGAAATACGATATATTCAATTAATTAAGATAGATTTGTTAAAAATTAAATCTATTAGCTAAAAGTATTGAGTGCGAATTAAGTAAATTATATAAATATTGAAAATCATTCAAATAAGCCAAATGTAAAAATTATTTAAAATATTTTATATTTCGTTTGAAAACATTTAAAATTTAAACTTAAAAAATTGATATAAATTAAAATTTATTAAATAAAAAATACAATTTAAAAAATTAAATTATTCTATTAATTCTATTTTTTAGATAATCAATCATTTACTTATTAACTTTAATGGCTTAATTCATATTCATGCAGTAGATAATCCTTTTATGCTATTATAAATTATTAAATAATTAATTATAATAAATTATTTAATTTTAGAAAATTTTAAAATAATAAAACTAAAATATATTGTTAGGAAAATTCATAAATAGTTTATTTAACTTAAAAAAGTTAAAAATATAATATAATATATCAATAATTAATCTATTTTTACATACTATAATTGCTTATCTATTGGTATATTAAAAAAAATCAAATCTCATAAAAATGTTTAACTTTATTTAAAAATCTGAAAATGTATTTAATTATTTATTTTTTAGAGTATTTTGGGTATTACAGTACTTTAAATTGTTTAAATTAATTATTTATCAAAATATGCAAAAAAAGTAAATAAATTTTAATCAATTTAATATTGATTGGTCTTTATAATATTAATCATTATATTGAACCTCTTTTAATATAAAGCATCAATATAGATAAAGCCTAAAAAATTCCATATATAACAATCATTAACCATATACAGTTTCCTATTCCCATGCTATAGTCCAAAGAAACTATGGGATTGTAAGGATTATTGAAATCTCTGTATTCATTTCTGATAACAGCTTCTAGTGCATAAGATATAGGTGAAATGTATTAAATCCAACCTATCCAAGTTGCTAAATCTGCTCTCCTTTTGAAAAATCCACAGAATAAAATAAGAGGTAGCATAAATGCAGGTGTGATAGAAGATGACGTTCTTAGATCACTAAAAAGTATACCAATAGTGAAACCTATAGCTGCTCCAGTGACAGTCATAATCATAAGAACTGCAATATAGATAAAATATTGGTAAGCATAGTCATGAGTGTAACCTACCATAAAATAGACAATTGTTCCATAAATTATTGGATAAAAAATTTTTAGAAGAATATCAGTTGTTATCTTGCCTATAGCATATGTAATCGGAGTGTAATATTTTGAGTTTTCTTCTCTCATGTAGACTCCTCTTTCAGAGGGAAAAGAAATCAGAATTTACATACAACCTGACTGAAACATTGTCATTATATCTAAAAATAAGATACCATTACGGTTATTAACTTCTCTCAAAGAGGTTTCACTACTCAATTCGTCTAAGTTTAAAAATACTAAACCAAATAGCACAGCCATGAATATCATCTAAATAACCTCACTCTTTAAAATAAGAGGATCTCTTCTTATTTTTGTTAAATTTCTAATGGCTATATGTTTAACTTATTCCCAAAAAGGAGCTTAGTAAAAGTCATATTAATTTATTGTTTATTTATTCGCCTTTTCTAACTCTTAGAAGGATTTCTGCATTTCAGGTTCTATTTGGATGTCATATTAATCAAATAATCTAGGCACAACATTAGGATTTTTTTCTATGTTAGTTGCTGATATTTAAGACATGTAGTAGTCAGCTTTACACATATTTTTAGGGCAATTAAGATTCTGTTAATCGAAAAAAATATTTATATCCTTAGTCTTTCCTTAATACACAAATCTTCCTTGTGACATGAAAACGACATTATCAAACAAATCCCAAATATCTTTATTTGGAGAATGGATGCTCATGATAACATTTTTATTCTACTATTGAGCATAGTCTTTTAACAACTTAACAACAAGGTAAGAAGTAAATGAGTCTAGTCCACTTGTAGGTTCATCAAGAAACAGTACTTAAGGATCACTTATCAACTCGCAAGCTATGTTAACTCTTTTTCTCTCACCACCAGAAATTCCTTTCACATTTTCACCTCCAATTAAAGTATTCTAGTTTTATTTTTTAAATTTATTAGATTGTTTTATAATTTGAATTAAAAATTTACCTAACATCTTTCAAGTTTCAATGTTTTAATAATATCGTTAACTCTTTATTTCTTTTTTTCTGCAGTTCCATTTACTTTTAAATCTGCTGCAAACTATATAGCCTCTCTAACTGTGAAAAAGTCTAACAAGATATCATTTTGCATAACATATCCACTAAATTTTGTGAAATCTTAATTTGAGAAAGTTTAACCATTAGCCATAATTTATCCAGTTAATTAGATATTTTAGCCATTAACTATCTTACCAGAGAGTATGTTTAATAAAGAAGTTTTACCACCACCACTTGGACCAAGGATGGCAGTAACTTCTCCACTTTTCATGACACCAGTAAGGTTTTTGAGAATATTTTTAGATTTACCTTATTTTTATATTACGCTATAGGATATGTCTTTGAATGACATATCAATGCTGTTATATTTTTTTGGGGGCTCAATATCAAAGGATTCAGTTGGGGATATTTAGTTTTTTTCAACTTTAGCCATTTTTATTTTATAAGTTTATTTATAAATTGATTTATTTTATTTAGGTTTTTTTTTTATTAATTATGAAAAATGGATATAAAGTGTTTCCATTATTAAAATAAAGTGATCAATCAGAATACATAATCTTTTATTTTATAATTTAATGTTTTATTACATAAAATATGATAATAGGTTTACATTATTATAATAGAAAAATAAAAAAATTAATACTTTTCATCTTCATTTTTGGAATTCACTGACTAAGGTTATGCTTAATTTTGATATTATGAAATTTCATGTAAAATTTGTTAAGATGCACTTATCAATTATTATTATCAAAATTTATCATCCTTTATTAAGCCAAAAAAATTATGTTTACATGCAGCGAAAATAAATCATCTAATTAAAGCCCAATAAAATACAATCGTTTTGTCTATTTTATGATATCATCTATTACCATTACTTAAACATAGGTAAAAGAGAACTTGTTTAAAATCTTTAAAATGCTCAAATAAAATCTAAAAATAATGATGGAGATTTAAAAGTTTGTTAAGTTTTGATTTTTTGAAAAGTTTTTTTAAATTTTAGGAACATTTTAAAAATCCATTTTCTTTTTAACTACTTTATTTGTATTTCAATAAAAAATAGATACATCTCTTACTCTAAATTTAAAAAATGAGAAGATTTCCAGAATTAAATATTAATTAAAAATTTTAGATGGAAAAAAGAGTAAAATTAATATGTAATACTAAATGGCTTTTAATTAATACATCAGTAAATAACTTATTCTCAAATGTTACTAAAATTTGCAAGTAAATTTTGTAAGAAATATTTTCATTTAATTTACATATTTTAAAGAATGTAAAATCAAAAATTTTTAATAAATTCTACCTTCCTTCTAACATAAAATAAGCTCTCTTAATCAAATAAAGGCATTTTAACTCGAAAATTAAAAAATATTCAATATTGAATGATAAATTGTTTTAAAAAAATGATTAAATCAAAAAATATTTAAAGAATTGATTTTGATAACTTACTTTTAAAATACAAAATTAAATTTCTTTCAGGAAATAAAAATAGTGTAAATTTCATTAAATATAAAAAAATATATTAAAAAAACATTCATAAATTTTTTAAATGCTTTAAAATGTTTCCAATATTTTTGCTCAAATTTATTTATCAATTAGTTTTTAAAATATTTATTTAATTAAGTTAATACACACATATTATAAATATCATTAGATAGAACCTCTTTTAATATAGAGCATTAAAATAGATAATGATTAAAATATTGAATATAAGAGGAACATTATCCATATACAGTTTCCTAGCCCTATTTCAAAATCTAAAGTAATAATAGGATTTAAGGGATTGTTAAAATCTCTGTATTCATTTCTAAGAATAGCTTCTAGTGCATAAGACAAAGGTGAAATATATTGAATCCAGCCTATCCAAGTAGCTAGATCAGCTCTTCTTTTGAAAAATCCACAAAATAAAACTATAGGCAAAAGTATGGCAGGTGTGATAGAAGTAGATGTTCTTACATCACTGAAAGCTATGCCAACTGTGAAACCTATAGCTGAACCAGTAAGAGTCATAAGAATAAGGACAGAAATGTAAATAAAATATTAATATGCATAGTCATGAGTATAGCCAACCATAAAATAAACAATAGTTCCATAAATAATAGGATAAAAAATCTTTAGTAAAATATTCGTAGAGATCTTGCCTATTGCATATGCAATAGGGGTATAATACTTTGAATTTTCTTCTCTCATATAAACGCCTCTTTCAGAAGGGAACGAAATAACAATTTGCATGCAACCTGACATAAACATAGTCATTACATCTAAGAACAAGATACCATTACGATTGTTGATTTCTCTGAAAGTTGTTTCATTTCCTAATTCGTCTAAATTTAAAAATATTAAACCAAAAAGCACAGCAACAAAAATGGTTTATATTAGTTCACCCTTTAAAATTAAAGGATCTCTTCTTATTTTAATTAAATTTCTGAGTGCAATATGTTTAACTTATTCTAAAAAAGGAGCTTAGTAAAAATCATATTAATTAACTGTGTATTTATTTACTGTTTCAATATCGTTAACAGATTTTTACATTTCAGGCTCTATTAGATTATCATATTAGAAAAATAGTCCTGGTAAAATATGAGGTTTTTTTTCAGAATTTGTAGCTGATATTTATGACATATAATAATCAGCTTTGCACATATTTTTAGGGCAAATAAGATCTTACTAATCAAAAAATTTATTTATATTCTTAGTCTTTCCTTAATACACAAATCTACCTTGTGACATAAAAACCACATTATCAAATAAATCCCAAATATCTTTATTTGGAGAATGGATGCTCATGATAACATTTTTATTCTTTTATTTAGCATAATCTTTTAACAACTTAATAACAAGGTAAGAAGTAAAAGAGTCTAGTCCACTTGTAGGTTCATCAAGGAATAGAACTTGAGGATCACTTATCAACTCGCAAGCAATATTAACTCTTTTTCTCTCACCTCCAGAAATTCCTTTCACGTTTTCACCTCCAATTAAGGTATTCTAATTTTAAATATTTTGATAAAATTATTATGCATTTTAAAACAATAATTAAATGAACATTTTTAAATAAATTTTCTTTTTGTATTTTGAAATATTTGAATTAAAAATTTACCTAACATCTTTCAAGCTTTAAGATTTTGATAATTTCGTTAACTCTTTATTTCTTTTTTTCTGCAGTTCCATTTACTTTTAAATCTGCTGCAAACTATATAGCCTCTCTAACTGTGAAAAAGTCTAACAAGATATCATTTTGCATAACATATCCACTAAATTTTGTGAAATCTTAATTTGAGAAAGTTTAACCATTAGCCATGATTTATCCAGTTAGTTAGATATTTTTGCCATTAACTATCTTGCCAGAGAGAATGTTTAATAAAGAAGTTTTACCACCTCCACTTGGACCAAGGATGGCAGTAACTTCTCCACTTTTCATGACACCAGTGAGGTTTTTGAGAATATTTTTAGATTTACCTTATTTTTATATTACGCTATAAGATATATTTTTGAAGGATATATCAATAGTGTGACTCTTTTTTTCAAAGGAATTACTTGGAGATATTTTTTAAGATTATTATAAATGCATTTTTAATAATATGTTTTTAAGTTATTGATTTATTGATTTTAAATAAATTTAATTGTATTATTAAAAAATTAGTTTTTAAAGGTTTGCTTTTTTTAAACTGTTGTGGTTGATCAGAATAATCAGTCTATTATTTATTTTTTAGTTGGTTGAAGAGTATAGATAATAATTTATGATAGATAGATAAATATATATTTTACTTGTTTAGTTTTCTATTTATTGAATTTATGAATTTACTGGTTTTAATTTTTTTTAATTATCAAGGCCAGTTGAAATTTCATGTGAAATTATCAAAATTTATCATCACTTATTTACTAAAAAAAAGAAATACACATCTAATTAGATTAAAAAATAAAATTTTCAGTAATCAAAGCACTTGTTTTAAAAATTCATCTTAACTCTTTAAAATTAATTTTGTAGATAAAGTGAATATATTCAATTTTACCTTAATTTCGCTAAAGCTAAAATATTGTATAAGATATGCTTCTGTTGAAATTATTTTAATTAAGGATGTTTATGTTTATTTTACTCAAAAATCTTATTATTTTAGTTAAGAATAGAATCTTTTTAAAGTTTCATGAAACTACTTTGTCCGATTTAATAGCACATTCAAAAATTAATTATCTTTTACTTTGCAAAAAATTTGTTTACTCAAATTTTGATAAAAAAATAATAACTAATTCACATCTGAGCTAAATTGATTTATCTATTTTATTTTTTGTCTAGCAAATTATAAAGAATGATAATTAATTGCATCTAAAACTGTATTAAAAAATATAATTTAGCTCTTTGCTTATCAATCACTAAAATGCATACACATTAATTGTGTAGGATGGTCTAGTTGAACTCATTAAAAAACTATTATTTAATGGTTGATTAATTTATGTTAGATGATAGTAAAAATATATAATAAAATCAATTATTTTTTTATAAAATATATTTAACTAAATAAAAATAACAACCCAAAACCAAAAAAATTACAATAAAAAATAAAATTAACTTAATTATTTAATAATAAATGAAATATTAATTTATTTTGTTTTATTAAAATATCTTTTTATTTATTAGATGAGGATTTAAATAGAACTACAATTATGACCTTAATTATTATAATTTGCTAAGATAGTAATTTTAATAAAAAAATATAAATTGTTGACATTTATTGTAATTTTACATTATAATTTATATAATTATCATATTCCTTTTATATTATTTAAAATAATTTTTATTTATTTTTATCAATTCAATTTCATTCAATTTTAATATATTTATAAATTCATATTTTAATATTTTAATATATCTAACAGTTATTAAAAGGTCTTGGTTAATAGAAAAAATCACTTTGATTTCTTGAATACCTTTAAAAATGATTAAATAAATGTTTAAGAAATTTTATAAATCTGCTTATTGATTTACTCATAAAATAATTTTAAAATAAATTTATTTAGTTTTTATCTAGAAACTAAATACACACTGAGTGTAAGTTCAATCAATTGTTCTATATATCATCTAATTCTATAACTAAATTAAAAGGGTGTAGTTACTATTCATCTTCTTTAGTAAAATATTTATTTGAAAAAATAAATATAAATACCTATAATTTTCCTTTCGCAGGTTAAGACAGTAATTTTATTAATATTTTTTCCAAGATATTCAGAAACAAGCTTTACAAATAGAATTAATTTTATTGGATCTCCTAAAAAAAAATTTCATCAATTTATATTGAAAAATAATTTGATATTGATTGTAAGTGAATCAACTATTTTAAGATGGTTTTAGCTATTATAGTACAGTCAGTGGCGGAGAGAGTTTTGTATTTGTTAGTGCAAGTAGAAATATACTAATTTTATGGATTTAAAATAGTTGGCATTATACAAACGTATTAGGTTGCAACTGTAGCTCAAAGGTGTAGGATCAATTAGAACTGATTCAAATGAAAGTAAGAGGATTAATAAAGTTAGTTTATTTATTTTTACTTCAAACCTTTTTAATACATTTTAATATATGCTATTTTAAAATAAAAAGAAAATGAAAAACAAAAACAAACTTGTTAGGGGATAAATCAATCAATCTATTTAAATTTCAGGTTTTTCTTAAAGTGATTTAATTAAAGATTAGTCTAACCTTTTTTTTTAGATTAACTTAAAGTATTAATTTACACTTTCAAAAGTTATTTTACAGCTATTTAATTAGCTAGTTTTCTTTTTTAATAATTCTAATTAAATGTTAGAGAAATGAGATTGA